>JARYGA010049421.1:0-26061 GCA_030545235.1 Helianthus tuberosus
TGCATTAATTGTTCACAACCACTAACTACCAACCTTCCCCTATAAATCCAAGACCTTGTCCAAGCTCAAATCACTTTGCAAACTCTCCTAATCACGCTCAAATCGCCATAATCAGCTGCAACATCAGAAGGTTCGAGCAAAAGTTTACATCTTCACTAAAGTGAGCATAACTCACTCGTTTCTTGTCCGTTTTGCCTCATTCTTTTTCCAGTATACTTGGATTAACCATAGCTTCGATTCCCTAGGTTTTTTCACAGTAAATAAGTCCCTAGAACATCACCAAAAAGGCTCCAAAGTTCACTGTTCATTTCTGATTTCATCTAATCTTTACTAAACTTGTTTAACTTGAGTCTATCTTATCTCAAACCTATGTCCTTATACTTATAACCACTTCTATGGTTAGTTAGGCTTAAAAACAAGGTTGAGACATTCAAAATCAGAGGTTAAACCTCATATACATTCTGTTTTGCTTAGGGTTTTTAACCCACAAGTGATGATCAAAGTCCAAGACTTGATGTTGGTGTGATTTAGGATCAACTTGGGTTGTCCTACATAAAATACCCACATTTCTTGATGATTTCTTTTAGATTAGTTGTTTATATTCTCGTATTACTTGCAAGTTCATGACCCTCCTTGAATGTTTTTACATCAAGTGTAGTGGTGAACACTTAGAGGTGCCTAAATGGAAGACTTCTCTTCCTACCTCCTACATGATTTCCATGAAACTTAGAGGTACCTAAATGAAGATTTAATCGTTTACCTCATGCTTGACTATTCGACATAATAATATATAACCTAAATAATACTTATATATATATACTACACAACATTCGAACCTTTGATGATGAACTTGTGTTCATTCGTCAAAGTGCTAGAATAACATCCTCTAAGACATAAAACTTGTTATGATTCTAATGGGTATACTACTCATGAAAACATTATAACCATTGGGGTTTCATTGTGTCAAAACAAGAATTTCGTGTTAAAAGATGATTACTTTCGTATACATATGTTCTTATGTTTTATACTCCAAATCTTTAATCTATCGTTACTCTCCGATACTCATACGCCTTTGTTTCTTCGTGTAGAAGGACTTGGTGTTCCAAACTCCTAATCAACGAACAACTCACTCACGGACTCTCAAGTTCAAGACTTGAAAAACCGTGAGTACACTTATTTACTTTTAAAGACACTTTGGGTTGTAACATGTTATTATAAAAAAATTACACACTCACACACTTAAACATTCTTTATGCTCTCAATCCGTTATACATGCTACTTGTTTACCTAGGTTCATGCTAGATTATACATGCTTTATGTCATTAACTTTGCTAAGCCCTCAACTTAACATATATAGCGCTATAGGAGTAGCACACCACCCGTCGGGGTCTTGTTAAGTCTTTATTCTAAACGGTCTCGTCACTTTTGTGGCGAGGGATGCTAAATACTAGTGGACACTTGGGTTTGACGTATTGCTATGCATGCTAGTTACCTTGTTTACAAATTGCCATGTGGATTAGAGATAATGCTTTTATACTTATGCTACACTTATTCAAACCTTGTGTACTCGCCTTTGCTTTTGCATTGAAATTATTTTAAACATGTTACATGTTGAGGATATTGATGCTATGAAACGAAGTAGCGATGATGCCTAGATACACATTTAGACGTCTTAGGTTTAAATTGTTGTATCAATTTTGTTATGTTTATGTTGTGAACAATGTTGTTATTTGAATTTCTTGTAATGTGTTGACAATTTTATTATGAAATGAAAATGGTTGATTTAAATATTGTCACAAATAGTGTTATGAAGTCTCTTGCAATCTATTTCGTCTCATCCCGATGATTCCGCCATCGGTTGGGGTGTGACAGATTGGTATCAGAGCCATAACTATAGGGAATTAGGTAGAATTGCCATGTTCGACCTAGTCTATAGTAGGAACCATATTTTTGACCATTCTTGATTCTTGCTTAAAATGTTATTCTTCCTACTTTGCTTCTTTCTCTTCTTTTTGGTCTTAATATTTACATAATGTCTTTCCTAAGACATTTTACACAATACACATGAAGACTTGAAGACACTCTTTATATAAAAGAGACAAGTTTACCAAAATAGGCGTGAAACCCACAATTTGGTGAACGACTCTCATTCCGCTTATTCTTATTTTAAACGAAATTTCACCATTAAGCTAGGAATGAAATCCACATCTTAATGGTAAATTTCCAATTCAAACTCTAGTGGACCCTCGTCAAAGTGTTGAAATTATATTTTGACCCGACGAGTACTAACCACATTAGGGTACGAAATCGTCAAGTTAGGGGTGAAACCCGCACCTTGTCGATTAAGTCCCATTCCTCGATTTTCGATCTCACCAAAGTTTTGATTATTTCAATCGATTAGAGACGTGTAGTAACTGGAAGGGTAAGATACCATTAATCGCTTCTCGACGAGAGTATCTTACCTATAGGCCAAAGCACGTTTCTCTAATTTGAAAGGACTTTCGATTCACTTTGGAATAGTCGACATTTCTCTACCCGAAACAATCCTATGTTTTATGAGCCTCTCTTTTATGTGATTCAATTTATATGTGATTTTATAAATGTTACCTCGTTCGTTTAAAAAATGTTACACAATTCGCACGTCTCGCGCAATCAAAAACAATAATAATTCTCGTGAACAAACTAAATTTATACTCTTTTTACGCATTCATACTAAATTTATACTCTTTTTACACATTCATATGTGTTTATACTTGTTGAATACTTGTTGAATTCATGTTAATTATGTGAACCATATGTGATACATCATGCTTGCATACTTAAACTTGCAAAACTTATTTTAAATTTATGATCAAGTCTCATCCATTCCTTCTCTTTCGATTCTTAGATGTCGTCCAGCGGTGCATCAAAGAAGACCAAATCAAAGAAGGGTTCGACCTCCAACGCCAAATCCAACTCCATGTCACAAAGGGATTGTATGAAATTCATTGCCAAACAAATGGCTAAGGTCATACCTGACATTGTTAGCAAGATTCAGCCAAACACCGATTCACCGCATGGCTCTGTCGACTCAAAGGCAGAAAAACCCAAATCAACCTTCCAATTCAAGCAATTCATGGCTTGTAAACCCTTGGAGTTTACAGGCAAAGATGGCGCCACCGCCATGATGAATTGATTTGACGCAATTTAGCTTACTTTCTTGCAAAGTGGTTGTCTTGATGAGTTACGAACCTTGAACGCGACTAAACTTTTCTGCTCGAGGGAACTCGAGTGGTGGACCACCGAACGCAACAAGAGGGGAAACGATGTTGCACATACCATGCCTTGAGATGAACTTAAGCAGCTTATGAAGGACCATTTCTGCCCTCCTCACGAACTCCGAAAGTTGGAGAACGAATTTTGGAACTTAACGCAAAAGGGGAGTGACATGGATGGTCTGATTACGCCTTTCAAATAGCTTAGTGTACTCTGTCCTGGACAAGTCGACTCCGTCCCCAAAACCATTGCCAAGTTCATCCGTTGTGTTGCAGCTTCCTTGACTAACCATGTTGCCTCTGCTTGCCGTAAAACCATAGAGGAAGCATTTAGCATAGCCACTGAGCTCAACAACAACTGCGTTCTTCATGGAACCTATGACAAGGTTTCGATGAAGAGTGCGCACCAAGTCGTCACTGATACCACTGATACTACCACCGCTGTTGAACCTTCATCCTCCCAACCAAAGAAAAACCGTGGCAAGAAGCGGAAGGCTTCAAGCCAAAATTGTGCGGTCGTCACTCCGCCAAACCTTCAACCCATCCAATCAGTAGCTGCCGCTAATCCCACAACCCTAGAACCACCAAGAAGAAACTACATTGGGACATGGCCCAAGTGTAACCAATGTTCCTACCATCACCCTACTGGCACCCCATGTCGCAAATGCGCCACCTGTCACAGGCTGGGGCATTTCGCCAATCGCTGTCGCTACAACCCAAAGCCTGCCCAAGATCAGTCTATCGTTGCAAACCCCACTCCTAATCAGGCTCAACCTCAAGCTGCTCCTGTGCGAGTATGCTTCAAATGTGGTGATCTCAATCATTTAGCCAATATGTGTCCTCAGCATAATCAACCTCAGCAGCAGCAACAGCAGCAGCAGCAGCAACAAGCTCAACAACCCGCTAGAGGCCGAGCTTTTCTCCTCACTACTGCTAAATCCCAGAATGCGAATGACGTCATTACTGGTACATTTCTTGTGAACCATGTTTATGCTTCTTGTCTATTTGATACTGGTGCGGATAAAAGTTTTGTGTCACTAGAATTTGAACCTTTGCTTATGTGTAAACACTCTAAGTTACCAAAATATTTCATTGTCGAAGTCGCTAATGGTAAATCCGTTGCTATCGATTCCGTTCTTTTCAATTATTCCTGGATTCTTAATGATTATACATTCTCGATCAATCTTATACCTATGCAAATGGGTAGCTTTGACATCATAGTAGGCATGGACTGGCTTAGGCGAGTTCGTGCTGAAGTGGTTTGTTCTGAAAAGTTCATCCGCCTTCCTCTTCCAAACGGTGATTCTCTACACGTGTATGGTGAGAAACCTTCTCAAGTTCTCAAGCTTATGTCGTGTATCCAAGCGAACAAATGCTTACGCAAGGGTACCTTCGCCTTTCTCGCCCATATAGAGGAAGAGAAGGACAAAGGCCCAAGCATAAGCGACTTTCCCGTAGTATGTGATTTTCCCGATGTGTTTCCTGACGATATTCTTGGTCCGCCTCCTACGCGTCTTGTCGACTTTCGCATTGATTTAGTGCCTGGCGCTACGCCTGTTGCTAAGTCTCCCTACCGTTTAGCACCCTCTGAGATGCAAGAGCTCTTGAGTCAACTTCAAGAGCTTCTTGATAAAGGCTTTATACGCCATAGTACTTCTCCTTGGGGCGCTCCTGTTTTGTTCGTCAAAAAGAAAGATGGGTCATTCCGTATGTGTATTGACTATCGTGAGCTCCACAAGCTTACTGTCAAGAACCGATACCATCTTCCTCGCGTCGATGACCTCTTCGATCAATTGCAAGGCACGACCTGCTTTTCCAGGATCGATCTTCGATCTGGGTACCATCAACTTCGAGTCCTAGAAGAAGATGTACCTAAATCGCTTTTCGTACGCGTTATGGTCATTACGAGTTCATGGTCATGCCCTTTGGTTTGACCAACGCACCTGTTGTTTTCATGGATTTGATGAACCGTGTGTGCAAAGCGTACTTGGACTGTTTCATGACCGTCTTCATCGACGATATTTTTATCTATTCCAAGACACAAGAAGAGCGTGAGCGACACTTGCGTCTTATCCTTCAACTTCTTTGTACTGAACGTCTATACGCCAAATTCTCCAAGTGCGAATTTTGGTTAAAAGAGGTTCAATTCCTTGGTCATACTGTCAACGAACTTGGTATTCACGTTGACCTCGCTAAAATCGAAGCTGTGAAGAACTGGATTGCACCTAAATCTCCTTCTGAAATTCGTTTGTTTCTTGGTCTTGCTGGTTTTATCGTCGCTTTATCTCTAACTTCTAGAAAATCGCTGTACCTTTGACTTCTTTGACTCAAAAAGAGAAACCTTTTGTTGGGGGTCCCGAACAAGATGAATCTTTTCAAACGCTCAAGGACATGCTATGTAACTCTCCTATCCTCGCACTTTCTGATGGTATCGACGACTTCGTCGTATATTGCGATGCTTCAATCCTTGGACTTGGTTGTGTGCTTATGCAACGAGACAAGGTCATCGTTTATGCGTCAAGGCAACTCAAAATACATGAGAAAAACTACACTAATCACGACCTTGAACTTGGCGCAGTTGTTTTTGCGTTGAAAATTTGGCGACACTACCTTTATGGTACTAAGTGTGTGGTCTTCACCGACCATAAGAGCCTTCAACATATTTTCAACCAAAAAGAACTGAACATGCGTCAACGTCGTTGGGTGGAATTGTTAAACGACTACGAATGTGAGATTCGCTACCATCCTGGTAAAGCGAATGTAGTAGCCGATGCACTTAGTCGTAAAACTTATGTGAAGAGTATTCATTGTCTCCAACTCGTTAACGACCTTCAAAACCGTATTCGTGAAGCTCAATATGCCTCAATTAACGAAGGTAATCTCTCTATTGAAATACGAGGCACTGTTGAGCAAGATCTCGTGTCCAAAGCTGATGGTATTCTATACTATCTCAATCGTATCTGGATCCCTAATCGTGAAAACCTTCGAGACTTTCTGATGAACGAGGCGCATAAATCAAAATACTATGTTCATCCTGGTGCTGATAAGATGTACCACGATATGCGTATGTCCTATTGGTGGCCTGGGATGAAGAGGGATATTGCCTCCTACGTTGCAAAATGTCTCACTTGTTCAAAGGTAAAAGCCGAACATCAACGTCCCTCTGGCTTGCTCGAACAGCCAAAAATTCCTGTTTGGAAATGGGAGAGCATTTCCATGGATTTTATCATTAAGCTCCCTCGTACTTCTTCTGGTCATGACAGTATTTGGGTGATCGTTGATCGATTGACCAAATCAGCTCATTTTCTTCCCATCCGTGAAGATTTCAAAGTCTAGAAATTGGCTAGAATCTACACTGATGAGATCATCTTTCGTCATGGTATCCCCATTGACATCATTTCCGATCGTGATGCTCGTTTTACGTCCCGTCTTTGGCAAACTTTTCAATCTGCTATGGGTATTGTTCTTAACCTTAGCACCGCTTTCCATCCTCAGTCAGACGGTCAAACCGAGCGTACTATACAAACATTAGAGGATATGCTTTGTTCATGCGTAATAGATTTTGGTGGCAACTGGGATTCACACTTGCCTTTAATCAAATTCTCGTACAACAACAGTTATCATGCGAGTATTCAAATGGCACCTTTCGAAGCATTGTATGGTTGCAAGTGTCGTTCTCCTATTTGTTGGCACGAGGTTGGTGAATCTCAATTCCCTGGTCCCGAGCTTATACAAGAAGCAACGGACAAGATTTTACAGGTTCTAGACAACTTACTAAAAGCCAGGAGCCGACAAAAGAGTTACGCCGACAAGCATCGCAAGCCCTTGGAATTCGAGACAGGTGACTACGTATTTCTCAAGGTATCCCCTTGGAAGGACGTGGTTCGATTTGGCAAGAAAGGGAAACTCGCACCTCGCTACGTTGGTCCTTTCAAGATTCTCGAAATGATTGGCAAGGTTGTGTATAGACTGGACCTGCCTGAAGAACTCAACAATGTACACCCTGTCTTTCACATATACAACTTAAAGAAGTGTCTAGCAGACGAAGGACTTCAAGTCCCACTCGAGGACCTCCAAGTCAACGAGACCTTGCATTTTGTGGAAAACCCCGTCGAAATCATGGATCAAGGAGTCAAGTTATTGAGGCGCAATAAAATTCCTATCGTTAAGGTTGGATGGGAAGGTAAACGTGGCACTGAATTTACTTGGGAACTCAAGAGTGACATGAAGATGAAGTATCCATATCTTTTCCCTACTTCTTCCTAAATTTCGGGATGAAATTCCCTAAAGGAAGGGAGACTGTAATGCCCTGCTTCTTCATACTTTCAATATTTAGAAGGTCTTGCTTGTATTTCTATTTTTGAAAGTCTTGTGTTCTTGTAATCGTTCTTTCTTCGTAATCGTTGTAAAATCCGAGAAATGGATCATAAATAAAACTCGTATTTTGTTAAATTCATGTTGTACTTACTTTATACATGCTCATACATTCAATTTCGTGAAAGAATTGATGCTTATTCGTAATTCTTGGAAATTATGTGCCAAAATATGTGAAACTTATGCATAAAACGTCTTTTGAGCAAATACGGTACTTAGATACGACATTCAAATACTTAGACATACTTCATTATACTTGTTTTATGTTCATAATGCATGATTGGTCCATATAATATGCCTAAACATCATAAATAACCCAAAATATGAACTCTAGGGGATGAAATTGTAACTAAAACAAAGTTTTTACGCCTGACCCTTTCTCGCGCCACGCATGTACGAAGACCCACCGTCGCACGAAGGCACGCCTTCGTATGAAGGCACTGGCTTCGTATGAAGCCTCTGTTTCCCACCCGACACTTCGATATCGACCGTTTCAGCACTTTAGAGGACTTACGCTTCTGTTCCCGTACACAGGCTGATCCGACGCTCCCTTCAATCCATTTTCAGGCCGTGTTTACTTGTTAGACACGCACAGTGAGTATACTCGAACCCTTTTTCGCTTAACACACTTCTGGGTGTTACATGCGTCCTCTATCAAAAACACAACACTTAAATGCTTTATAAACACTAACCGCACTCGCATGATATACGTGATTAGTTGAATACTTGTTGCTATGTTATACAGTGATGACTTACCCCCGCCCTTAGCAACGATAGTACTATAGTTTGGACTCAGCACCTATTTAGTCAGGGGTTGTTAAGGATCACATACTTTACTTCACGTGTTCGCTTCGGTGAACATGTGTCACGCATACTCTACTCGTAGTCATGTGGTTAGCTTGTATCATTGTTGATAGTTACTTGATTCGTTTGATACGTGTTACATGCTGGTTATGCGTAAACGCTTTTATACTATACTTATGCTAAACTTGTGTACTCACCTTTACATTATTGTATTGACTTTATTTTAACGTATGTGACAGGTTGATGATTGATTTGCTGCAAACGGGTAGGAAGTCTAGAAACCCACAATAAAAAATCTAGGTTGTCGGATTTTGATTTGTTTGAGAGATTTGAACTCAGTGATGACCGTTTGTTGAAATATTTGTTTATTAGTATGGGATAATGAACTTGTTAAATATTGTAACTAAATAGTTGTTATGGATTCTCTTGAGCAATCTGATTCGCCTAGTGCCTCGCCCCGATGATTCCGACATCGGTTGGGTATGACAATGGAGTCCAACTTGCGGGATGTTACCATTGTGGGAAGGAAGGACATTTCAAGAGGGAATGACCTGAGCTTAAGGATCAGAATGCTAGGAGTAAGGCTTGGATAGAAGCTAGGAAGGTTTGGGTTGACTCTGCACCCTTCATAGGTATGTTCATGAATCGTTAGTTTGTTTATGTTAACTTCGTGATAAAGGTAAGTATAAATGGAATACCTACTGAAAACCCTGACGACACCGATCTGATCATAAGTTAGTAAGTTAACTAAGATCAGTATATGAAGAGTAGATGAGAACCAGTGATAACACACGTGGTTGTAATATTAAATAGGTTTGGTTTTAGTGGTATCTAAAAGCTGCTAAAAGGAGATAGGCAGATTTGATACGGTAATAGGATGGAGTTAACTACCCTAAACTTTTGAGCTAAGTTGAAAGTATGAGGAGATTTATGTAAACCCTCTACCTTAGTGATAAAAGATTTGTATATTGTGAAGCGTAAGAATTATCGAGATATGAAGACTAAAGAGGAGGCCAGATACCTCAAGGATTTCTTGGATCTACAAAAAATAAACGGTTTTAACTAATCAAAGTCAGTACCTACTACTGAGGTTTGATGATTGACCGTATCGCTTGGAAAAGTTTAGCTACTGCTTGGAGTATTAGTGAGTGAGTGAATATTCTTGTTGGATTGAGAGTTCAGGCAGGATATTCTAGAAGTTTTCTTTAAGAATATTATTGGTGAATGCTATCGTTAGGTTTATACGGGTAGATTCGACACATCTTGAATTGGTGAAGGATGTTTGAAAAGTAATTATGGACGAGGAATTTGGTAACAAATTTCCTGAAGTATAGACATTGAATGTTGAAAGCTTACTTTTCGTAGCTAATGTCGCGGACAATTCAGAAGAATAGAGGACATGCTTGGACGAAGATGTAAGAGGATGCTTGTGATAGCCGAAGAAAAATTGTATGGTGCACATATTCAATCTCTGCCTGAGAAATGTGAAAAATTTAGTTGTATCCTGCGACGTGTCATGTTTGGGCCACAATTGCATGTTATGCAAAAAGGACAAAATGACAGCCTATGCGTCTAGACAACTGAAAGTGCATAGGATAGATTATAAAATTTGTGATCTAGAAAGTATAATACCTTGGAATATTGTAGGGCATAATTGGAGTGGAAGTAACAAAGGGTGATGGAAATTGAGATATTTAACTGTTATCAGTTAAGTTACCTTATGATTATAAATTACGTGACAGGTTGGAAAACTGCTAAATCTAAAGTTAAGAATAAGAGATGACGTTAAAGAGTATATTTCTTTAAGAAGGAGGAATGGCAGAGGCCAATGGATAAAAACTGAAAGTGTTCAGAGAAATCATAGATTGATTTAAAGTGTTATGTTGATAACCAGGAAGACATTTACAGATTCTTAATGGAACGAGCAATGTGTAGATTGTATGAGTGGTGGAGAGTAAATATTTGGATTAGATATGAGAGGGAGAGAAAAAGATGTCACACCCCGATATTTCCACGTTTCACCGGTGGGCCCAGTAGGGGAGTATCGTGACGTAGTTGATATCATCATAGTCAAACAAAACAATATATAAATGCACAGCGGAAGCAAAAGATAAATATATTACAATCCGAATATAAAGTAATATCAAGTATTAGAACGGAAAGTAAAGGATCCACAGGCGGATCTTAAAACTTAAACATTGTTCAACAGACTTTAGACGTCTAGAACTTGCAAGATTCCTTATTAACGCCCTGAGCTTCCAGCCAATTTCGTACTTGTACCTGTCACTTAGACTTTGGAAAATACGTCAGTTTTCACTGGTAAATACACTCAACCGACTCATTTGAAAATGTCTATGAAAATTGGTTTAGGTGCACAAGGCACGAAATATTTTGACACTTTGATTAAAATGCACAAGGCAAAATTAATCTTTTATACTTGGGACAAACTATATCTCATGTTATCAGTTTTACATAACTTGCTCTACATACGGGGCCCGGTTCTATGCCGGTTCAAGATTAACCGACACACCACTATTCCCTTATTGGGAATCCCATATTGGGTATAATTAATTAATAAGCATATGGCATCTGTCAGGTGTATACCTACACCCCGTGCTTAGGTCGTGGCCATTGCATTTAATGAGTCAAGGATATCCAGGACACGGTCGCATTAACCCCCAATCTTTCAGTCAAGCAATACGAATTAAAACAGGTAATTTGGATTTCCCAACTTATTGGTCTTTGAATCCCATACCTGACCATGCAGTATTTATAATACCGTATCCCAAGCCCGTATAAGGGAAAATAAGTTAAGAGTATTTACCTGAGCGAGCTCCTGTCTTAAATAGCAAGAATTATAATAACTCAGCCGTATTCACTTAAGTAAGCGTAGGTACAATTTACCGGAAGACTCTATTCTAGAATGATGGTATAAATAACCAATTAGAATGCTAACGGGTCTTTAATTAAGCCTAAGCTTAGACCGGTTAGTTTTAAAGAAAGATACGGTTCAAACGCATGATAAGGCGAAGACCGGTTTAGAATGTGGTTTTGACCCGGCATGCTTGTATGCTTGTTTAATATGGGTAACTTAAACACATTCTGGATTTTGAGATGAAAACGATATGGTTTGACCCGTTTCAGCTAAATTATGCAAACTAGTTACATAAGCCGATCCGAACGCGAAAAGTGCGTAACGGTTAACCATATGAGTCATATACAGATTTCCTAAGTTAATACGCCTTAAATATGTTGTGATATCAGTAGGATATCTTCCATTATGCCCAAAACGAGTTTAATCTCAATTTAAGCCTCGTAGGGGTATTTTGGTCATTTTAAAGATTATAAAAGAGATTATTTATAATTCTGAGATTCGGGTCCGAATACATCAGTAAAATAACTTATTTTAACTGGTTATATCAGTTGTGATAAGTCTCGTATGAAAAAAATGGTTTTAAACATAAACTATATGTTTAATACGCTTAAAGAGCCATTTTAAGCGATTTCCGGGTTATATAGGAAATCTGAGTTTTCTGGTCAGGTTAAAAAGTTCAAAATACTTTATTTATTATATAAAATCAGTAGCAATTGGATTGGTGTCAAAATACTACGTAAAACTCATTTTATACACAAAAATGGTATAATCGGTATTTACCGAATTAAGGCGATAGCCTTAGTTTATGATCAGTTTAAAAATAATTAAAAATCTTTAAAAATCTCAAAATATTACATTACATCAGTGGGTAAAAGGTTTGGTGTCAAAAATTGGGTTTAGATAGACTTTATGCTAATTGCGTCGTTTAATTACTAAAAGGCGTTATAATTACGCTAATGAGCATAACTCCTAATCTAGACCTCCAACTGATGGGAAAATTCAGGGATAACTTTATAAATCAGTAATAAGGATTATTGTTCTTTCACATTTCCAAAATTCTCATTTTCTGGTCAAAAGGGCATATTGGTCAACATTAGGCAATTAACGGAAACGCGTAAACGAATGGGGCAATCAACGAACCAAGCACAGAGGGTTATACCAACATGTAACCTGGTCCTAAGGAAGCCCTAAGGCATTTCTAAACCTATCTAATTCGGGTCAGAACTGAAGTCAAAGCAAAAGTCAAATTTTTGCGACTTTCGGTTCCGAACCGGGTCTAAACAGAAAATTGACGGGTCAAACATGCTTAGACATGTTCTTACATTAATTACTAAGTTATAAGAGTAATAAAACAGGTTGCAAAGCTTCTACATTGTAAATTATGTTTTAAATCGCAAATTAGGATCCTGTTGACTTTTTATAAACAACTTTGACACGACATTTGATCTAGTTAGAACGGGAATCAGAGGGTGCCCTTTTAAGGGTTTATTGCCCACATAATTACCAATTTATAACTACTCTTAATTCGACTAATCACTGGACCATTAATGATTAATCGCTAAGTCAACCGTTAATTACGACGGTTTGACTTTTAAGCTAAAACTAAGTAAAAATTCAACTAAGAAAGGTTAAGCATACTTACAGAAGTCCTATGCACTATTAGGGAAGCTTAGAAGGAGGTCTTGAGCTCCAGAAATGATCAGAAGATGAAGGAATGAATGAGTGATCAAGTCTTGCAACAATGGGGCTATTTATAGTGTTCTTGATCCAATATGATGATGACAACCAACTCTAGGAGTGATCCCTGATCATTAACACATGTCCCTAAGCCCTAAAATTAGTAGGGGACGCGCATGGAAGTGAAAAATATCTTCATAAGTTGGTTACATGCTCAAAACAGCCAACTGATCGAATTTCCGCATCTGGGCATCTCTTACGGACCGTAAGGGTAGACCTTTACGGTCCGTAAGCCATTCATCAGGGCAAATCTTTCTTTTTTCAGTTTGCATCCTTGGCTCGTGGTCCTTCGAAAGGTCAATCCAGCTTTATTCTTTGCATTTTGAGCCCCTCTAATTGACTTATAAGGGCTTCAAGTCTTATACCCAGTTTGTTAAGTCCTTGGCTAACTTGGTTATCACCCGAAAAGTCATAATTTTCAACGTTGACGCTTTAACCCCTCTTATACGAATTTTATCATAACTTTTTCATACGATAACGAAACTTGGTGAAATTTTTATCATACATTCTAATGAGCATAATTAATTGTTACAAAGCTTCGGGTTTGCTAAAAGGTCAATCAGAGGTATACTTTAAACATGTCGACACATCTAACCCCTGTAGTTTGTAATCTCTCACTTTCTTTCGCAATTAGTTTCGTATGATCCATGAATCATTCGTTTAAGGGTATAAACATTATGTAGGGTTATTGTAAAGTATATTTATCCATTGTTGACATTTTGAACCCATATATTCACATACTTTCCTTGTTTGTCAACTTTAGTCCCTATAGAGTATTCTTTTACATGTTTAAAGTTCATGACACGTGTCAATACTTTATTGGACATGAATTTTCGAGGTGTTACATCCTCACCCCCTTAAAAGAAATCTCGACCTCGAGATTTGCTAAAATTCTGGAAGTACTTTTTGTCGCATAATGAACTTAACTTCTATAACATATTTGAAGTTTTTCCAAGCTCCCAAAGTGACCCCTATATTAGGTACATGTATCCTTTTGGAGCTTCTTAACCTATCGATCCTTAATCGATACAGGATGCTCATCACATCATAAATCTGCATATCATTATGTGATAGTTCTTCTTGACTTATTGGCGAAACACCTCCTTCAGTCACTAGTGTGCAATGTATTGCGAGCTCTGCCAAGCTCCTTAAATAGGTTTTAGCTTATAAGCTACTTGATCTTGATACATTCGATTTCCTTCGAATGGTTCTATATATTCAGAGCTTAACTAGCCTGAAAATTTAACAATTTGGCACACCCTTCCTGGGTGATATCCTTTGTTGAACCCTATTCCTTAACAAGAATTTAGGAAGGTTGCTACTTTTCATTAATCCTTGATTTTTCTGCCGAATACTGGCATCTTACAGATGATTATGAATTTGCGTGATCTTATTTGTTGTTTCCAATGCAACTTTCAGATCCTGATAATTGAACTTACCAATCTATTGTCCTAATAATAGATGTTTAACATTCCATCTATACAAGGTCTCCAAGGGAGCAGCCTTGATACTTACATATCAACTATTATAGAAAAGCTTATCTTAAGGTGAGATGGTTATTCCAACCACTGCTTAACTAATTTTAAGGAATAGCTAATCCTTGTCGTTAGTCGAACAAATCGACGATCCTGGGTAGCTGATGGCAATTCTTAATCGTTGCCTAATTAAGGTTGCAGTAATTAACGCATAAGGAAAATGAACCGTCTTTCTTAATTAACTATACCGAATTCTCAGGGTATTGAGTTAGGCTATATGAATCTATATCTTAAAACTTACTTAACCAGGGTTTTCGATTCTTCCAATAATGGTACTAGTTGTCTTGGAGATTTCATAATGATGCAGTCCTAAATGGGATATAAATCTTAATTCTACTTGCCTTTCGGGAGGTAAACAGGGTAATCTTAGGAGAAGATAATCAGGATACGAGGAGATTACAGAGATTTTCCATATCTCAGGCTCCAGTTCATCCATCATTGCTTGTGTCAAATAAGTGACACATTTATGCTATGAGTCCACAGATTCCTTTACCAGGGAACATTTATTTGGACAATTCTATTTTTTTTAGATATCTTCTTTGAATACCATTAGCTGACTTTAGTACAATATGACCATTGGGATATCTCAGGGGTTCCATGCATTAAACCTCCATACTGATCAGGCATGGAAGCAATCTATGGGACACGCTAGGATACACCACTCCTTATATGGTACTTTTATCAAACATAGTTTGGCATTCGCAGGCGATAGAAAACAATGAGAAAATAATAAAATAAAATAAAGTAATATATATTGTCGTACTCTTTTTGGGGAAGAGTACTCCAAATTCTTATGAAAGGATCCTTTGGACTGAGAGTCAAAGACTACAGCCGTCATCTCTTTGGAAGATAATTTATTTTGCCACAAAGGCTAGTCGATGGACATCATTCTGACTAACTGGATGATTGTGAGCTTCAGAGGACTCAGCCGTGGTGAAGCTTTGAAGGCTACAAACCAAGTAGTAACAATTTGTTTAATTATATAGCGAATTGTCGAACTTGACGATTAAATAGCCTTGGTGTAATTCAACCATATAGACCAATAGATAGTATTAAATTTATTTGATTATGCTTGGCCTAGGTTTTTAGATAAACCATCTTTGGCGTTTAAACGGAATATAATCCTTCATATTTATTAGACATGGGACATAAGTCATGGCCGTCAATGTCGTACCGACGTTTTATATAGCATAAGGGCTTGTCCCAAGGACTTTTTGATGGCACAGAGGCCTTGTCACTAGGGAAATTTTATGTGACAACTGGCCCAAACCGGTAATTTCCGTACACATTAATTATTGCTTAATGACTGCAATTATGAGTTTAATTGTCAGCAATGTCTGAACACATGATTAAACAAGTGAATTCATGCATGTTGTATACTACAAAATATTGCTTTATGCATAAACGAGAGCGTTGCGTCAGAATAATAGTAAACTCACCGGTAAGACACACTGTGTCGACTGAACTGCAGAAAGCAGACAGACAATAAAATTGGAGCCTAGGTGTAGGTCCGACAACAAGAATGCATTAAAACCCAAGAGTACATACAAGGGTTAATATATATGCAATACGAAAGCAAAAATAAGCACTAAAAAGCACCCGAAACGCACTTTAAGTGCAGAATTTATATAATTCAGCAATAAATCAGCATTTAGACATATAAATATTATGCAGAAATGTCGTTTTATTATCCAGAATATTTCCCTAAGTGTTGGGAATTGAAAGGGTACAAGAAAGGTACTTAAAAGACACTAAAAAAGGTAATTTAGCACTTTAACGAATCAGTGTCTAACCGAACAACCGGATATTACCCGGAACATAAAATATTGCTAGAAGCATTACTATTATTTTTCTGAGCTAGTTATAGTTCCCAAACACCCCAACATATGATGTAAAGCATCATACACTTAAAACACTAGACACTATACTTAACCTTCAACTAATTAACAAGTTACCATTTAAATTTACAACTAACCCCCCCCCCTCTATATATTACGGCCCAAGTGAGTGGCCCCACCACAAGATTCCTACAATCTTCACCAAATCCTAATTGATCTTGCTTAAATCTCCTTAAGATATGGTAAGATCATGTTGGTACTTTGTGAAACACATAGACCAATGGACAAGAAGATTAGATTGTCATAAGTAGCCAACATAACCACCATCTTGATCACCTACATCTCTCCTCTCTCCCTCAATAAGCTCACAGCCAACACCCCCTAAATCACCATCAATTTTTCCAAGCTATTCCAAGACTATCCAAGGGTGACCAAAGGTGCAAGGAGCCATATAAGAAGGTTTGGTGGTCTCGGAACTTGAAGGACCACCTTTGTTTGCTTTTATCCACCCTATTTGCGCTTAGATTCTTCCCTAGCCTCGAGCTAGTGGTATGTTGCTTAAAACACCTTCTTGAACTATTCTAATGTGGTTAAAACGATATATGACGGTTAAAGCTCGTTAACTTACAAGATGATACTTTAAAGTCTACTAAAAATGCTATAAGTGTTGGATAAAAGCTCATATGTTGTGTAAATGTTGTAGTAATTGAAATTTGTGATTATTTAGACCCGATCTATGTTGTGGTAGCTCGGATCATCATTTAACCCGGTTTGGTCATGATCATGAATCATGACATAAGGTTGTTTTGAATAAAACAAGGGTTAAAGGGTGAAGCTCTACCACACACGAATCGTGAACTTGTGTAAAAGCGTTTTACTTGTGAAATAGTGTTTAAAACTAGCCGATCTATGTATCTACAAGTGGTTTTTCGGAAGAACCAAGCAAAAATATTAGTCTTGTTTAAAACCCGGATCTTATCCGAACTAAAAGCATTTTTAGCAAATAAACAAGTGTGTAGACACTTGTGTCACAAGAAAAATTTAACAAAGAAATATTTTTGCGAATCTTGACTAGAAGTTGTGAAACTTCATATTCTTTAAAAATAAAGTTTTTAAGAAACTAAACTTATTTTTAAGGATAACAAGACTTACTAAATATGCTAGTAAGTTACTACACATTTTTTTGTAAATATTCAAGTTCATGAAATAGAGAAATTAGTGATTATTGTTGATGAGTATTGTTGATAATTGTTGTTGATGATTGTTGACGATTTAAAAGAAAATAAACACATGTTTTGAAAACATGGGAAACCTCCATTTTTAGGGGAAACTCTGTCAAAATTTTTATAAATTTTGACACTTAGAAAAATATAAGTTTTTGAGAAACTTATTCCCTAAAAATGTATTTAAGGGTATTACCAAGGTTTCCCTAATTTTTGGTGATAAGAAATGAGGATTTCTTCAAGAATAAAAATGGATATAAGTATGTATATTTTTGAGAGAAAAATATATATTATTTTATCACCAACTTTTGTGCTAAGTGTATAAAGTATGTGTTATACGTGCTAGTGTATTAAGACTTAAAAATACACTAAATACTCATGAGGAGTATAAACATAAAAATACACATACAACATACAAGATACATAATTCGGGTGCAAAATGCAAAAATACAAAAAGCTTATATTTATTTTTGAGAAAATAATATAAGTAAGATACGTAGTTAAAAATATGAAATATTTTTAACACAACAATACGAATACAAAAGAGAGTGACTGTACTTGTGCGATACAAGTCTAGTGACTAACATTAAGAAAACGCGTATAGGTTACGACGTTAATTAAGCAAATCCGGTGAAGTTTACGACGCTAGGAACTCAAAGTTGTGAGTTCATGCTCCCCCTTTTCTTTTAACTGTTTTCAGTTTTTATAACTTCGGGGGTGAAATACATGTACAAAAGTACAATATTTATAAATGGTATGATATAAATACAAGAAGTACACTTGGTGAGAACGAGAACCAAGTGTGACAAAATATAAGACAATAAGGAACGCGCTTGGTGAGGACGAGAACCAAGTTGGACGCGTTATGAGAAATGATAACAAGAAACGCGCTTGGTGAGAACGAGAACCAAGTAGGATGCGTTATGAGAAATAGTGTCACGAATAGGGTACAGAAGCACCATTAATCGTGTACATACTTAGACCGCAGAACAAAAGGTTAGATCTAATGGGTTCCGGGCAGCCCCACTCTTGGCCACTCTTTTACCAAGCAGTGTTTTTGTGTCTCAGTCGTGAATCGACTACAGAAAAATGCCTATGGTTTGGTGACTTCCTATGTCGTGCCACATGTTAATGGCTTTGCAACCCATTAACAATTTGATATTTACAGAAATACTGTATTTACATAAAATTCATACCATACTAAAATTGATATATAACTTGAAGTACGTGGGGTACTCAAGAAGATTGAATTATACTTGAAGTACGTGGGGTACTCAAGAAAATGAGAATTATACTTGAGTACGTGGGGTACTCAAGAAGAAATTGAATTATACATGTGTACGTGGTGTACACATGAAACTGAATTTATATATAAAAACTTGATTTACTCACAAACTATGTTTTCATACAAAGTATACAAACATGAAATACAAAACTGCATGAATTCACACCAACATTATGTTGACGTTTTTCCAAAAACTCACATGTATTTCAGGTAACTAGGATGGATGTGCGCGTGGTCTTGCTTATGCTCGTGGATGTCGCTTGTGTTTAACTTTAAATAAAGTTGTAAACTTTTAAGACAATGTTTTATGCTGCCTAGCGATATAAACGCTAAACTTATGTTTTCAAATTATGGTATTTGATGTTATTTTACGAGCATGTAGCATGTTTACTCTTCGTATGCAATGAGAACCTTTCATGATCACACCTCGTGCTTCCGCCGTAGAAAGGGGTGTGACAGATTGGTATCAGAGCTGCGATTGTAGTGAACCAGGATTCCTTCTCGAGTCTAGTCTACAATCTCTAGGATCCATTCACGAAAACAATTTTTTTCAAAGAGTTTTCATTGCATAAAACGTCCCGCGACATCCACTGCCTGAAACTGTCTACATGAGTCTAGTAAAGACACTACGAGATTTAGAGTGCACTTGAGTAGCACTTGTCGTTGACTAGAAATTTCTTGCAATTATGTGTGATAATTGGCGTGTACTAGAAGTAGAATGTCACAAGTATATGTGACTTTACCTGAAAGCAATGGCCTACCTGAAGGAAGAAATACGAGGATGAAACGAACTGTGCGGACTGTGCAAGGAATTACGTAATTATGGATGCATACATAATTATGGAATTTAGTGCACAGAAACCACAGCAAGTCTTGTCACGTGTGGATTCCCTCAGTGCAAGCCTACTAAAGTACTCTGCTAGAGTAATAATTGTTTGATGTCACTTATGTGATATATACCTGTGAATATATATATACTACTACTGCCTAGTAGGACGATATCAAACAAATGCCTAACCCTGTTGTGTTATGTTCTGTCAGAACATGGCACCCAGGAAAGCTGTGAATGCTCGCAATGACGATCAACGTCCTCCTCCCCCACTGCCAAGAACTGCTGATGAGCTGAACGCTCTACTGGAGGAAAGGATCTCCGCTGCTATCGCCCACAACGAGGCGAACCGCACTCAAGACAGTGGTGGCCCAAGCAACGCTAGACGTAATGGGAATGGAGATTCGTCTGGAGGCAATGCAGCTCAAGGTAACCTTAAGACACTGTGCTAAGCATGAGGAAATTTATGAACGGTCTTTGTTTCATTATTTCTTCGATTGCTCACATATGAATTGGTTGAATCAATTCTAGGCTGCACTTTCAAGCAGTTCCTCGACTGCAAGCCGATGAACTATGATGGCACAGGAGGTGCAGTAGCATTTGTGCGCTGGACAGAGAAGACTGAAGCTACTTTCCGCATGAGCAAGTGTACCGCGGATCAGCAAGTCACTTTCGCTACTGGGTTGTTCGTCGATGAAGCTCTGACTTGGTGGAACCTGCAAGCCCAAACTTTGGGTGATGATGCCGCTTATGGCCTAACTTGGGAGGAATTGAAGGAAAGAATGAGAGAGAAGTACTGCTCTCGTGCGGAACTCCAAAGGCTGGAAACAGAGTTCTGGCACTTGACTATGGAAGGTGCTGACATCAATGGTTACACTCGAAGGTTCCACGATCTGTCCAGAGTGCTTCCCTACATGGTGACTCCCGAATTCAAGCGTGTTGAACGCTACATTTGGGGACTGGCCTCAGAGTTTCGTGGCATGGTGACATCGGCCAAACCACAAACAATCACCGAGGCTGTAACTCTGGCTGTCAGCCTTACTGAAGATTGTGTTCGAATGAAGAAGCTATCACTGAACCCAACAGAAAATGCCGAGACGCATGCTGAGTCGTCTGGCGACAAGAAAAGGAAATATGCAAACTTGAATCAAGCAACTCGTAACAACAAAGGTTCCAACAAGAAGCGTGACCCTAACCCGCCTCAAGGGGCGAAATCTCTTGCGGCTATGAACGACGCACCAGCAAGGGGATACCGGGGTATCTCGCCCAAATGCCATCGGTGTAAACACCATCATGAGGGAGCTTGTCGCATCCCAAGGTGCGACAAGTGTGGAAAGTTGGGTCACCGCACGGAAGACTGCTGGAGTAAGAAGAACGGGAATGGAAATCGTAATGGGGCTGATGATAGGAACAATGGTGGAAATGGAAACGGTGCTGGCAACAAGAATGGGCGAAACCAAGGATACTTCAGATGTGGAAGCAAAGATCATTTCATGAAGGACTGCCCAGAGAAAAACAATGCTCAGGCCCGAGCATTTGTGATTGGAGCAAGGGACGCACGCGAGGACCCTAATGTGGTCAACGGTACGTTCCTCATTAACAATCACTTTGCATCCATATTATTCGACACTGGCGCCGATTATAGCTTCATGTCTGTGGAATTTAAACGCATACTCGGAATAGAATCTAGTAGATTAGAAATTCCTTATTCCATAGAACTAGCCAATGGTAAACTTGTTGAATCGGGCGAAGTTGTCAGAGGCTGCACACTAGAACTTGGCGAACGAAATTTTAGCATCGACCTCTTACCTATTCAATTGGGTAGCTTCGATGTAGTAGTCGGAATGGACTGGTTGTCCAAGAACAAAGCTGAAGTTATTTGTCATGAGAAGATCATTCGCATCCCTTTAGCGAATGGTGAAACTCTCATCGTGCATGGAGAAAGACGAAACACGCCTCTACGAATCATCAGTTGTATGAAGGCACAGAAGTGCTTAAGGAAAGGATGTGTTGCTTTCCTAGCACACGTTGTAGATAAGAAGGCTGTGGAGCCAAAACTTGAAGACATTCCGGTAGTGAAGGAATTTCCTGATGTGTTCCCTGAGGATCTGCCAGGACTACCTCCTTAACGACAAGTCGAATTCCATATAGACTTGGTTCCAGGAGCCGCTCCTGTAGCCAAGGCTCCATATCGACTTGCACCATCCGAAATGCAAGAATTATCTACACAACTTCAGGAGTTGTTGGATAAAGGATTCATAAGGCCAAGCTTCTCACCCTGGGGAGCTCCAGTATTATTCATGAAGAAGAAGGATGGATCACTGCGGATGTGTATCGATTACAGGGAACTGAACAAGCTCACAATCAAGAATCGGTATCCGCTACCGAGGATTGATGACTTGTTTGATCAACTGCAAGGATCAAGCTACTATTCCAAGATCGACCTTCGATCTGGATACCATCAGCTGAGAATCCAAGATGAAAGTGTGCCAAAGACTGCATTCAGAACGCGCTATGGGCACTACGAATTTCTTGTGATGCCATTTGGATTGACAAACGCACCAGCGGTCTTTATGGATCTAATGAACCGCGTATGCAAACCATATCTCGATAAATTCGTGATTGTATTTATCGATGATATCCTGATTTACTCGCGAACGAAAGAAGAACATGAGCAACATCTCAGACCCATCTTGGAGCTACTGAAGAAAGAGAAACTTTATGCAAAGTTCTCGAAATGCGAATTCTGGATTCGCGAAGTACAATTTCTTGGTCACGTGGTGAATGAGAAGGGCATTCATGTAGACCCGTCCAAGATTGAAGCAATAAAGAATTGGGAAGCTCCCAAGACACCAACTGAAGTTCGTCAATTTTTGGGCTTAGCGGGCTATTACCGGCAATTCATCGAGAATTTCTCAAAGATAGCTCAACCGCTAACGACCCTTACACAGAAGGACATGAAATACGACTGGGGTCACAAACAAGAAGAAGCCTTTCAGCTACTTAAGAACAAGCTCTGCGATGCACCGATACTATCGTTACCCGAAGGCACTGAAGACTTCGTGGTATACTGCGACGCCTCACGACAAGGCTTGGGTTGCGTGCTCATGCAACGCCAAAAAGTCATCGCTTATGCTTCAAGACAACTGAAGGTTCATGAGAGAAATTATACCACTCACGACCTGGAGCTGGGTGCAGTGGTATTCGCCTTGAAGATTTGGCGACATTACTTATATGGTACTCGATGTACAATCTTCACAGATCACAAAAGCTTACAACACATATTTGATCAGAAGGAATTGAATATGCGCCAGCGACGTTGGGTTGAGCTGCTAAATGATTATGACTGTGAGATTAAGTACCATCCTGGAAAGGCGAACGTTGTAGCGGACGCGTTGAGCCGAAAAGAAAGGGTTAAGACCCTAAGGGTTCGAGCATTGGAAATGACGATTCGAACGAACCTCACTGCATGCATTCGAGATGCACAACAAGAAGCTCTTAAAGAAGAGAACCGTAAAGCTGAATACCTACGGGGTATGCTTAAATATATGGCGCCAAATGAAGAGGGAGCCTTATACTTTAAAAAGCGCATTTGGGTTCCGCTCTATGGTGGCCTACGAGAAGTCATCCTTGATGAAGCGCACAAGTCAAGATACTCGATCCACCCAGGGTCGGACAGGATGTATCAAGACTTGAAAGAATATTATTGGTGGCCGAGACTCAAAAGCGACGTTGCTGTCTATGTTGGAAAATGCCTAACCTGTGCTAAGGTTAAGGCAGAATATCAGAAACCGTCCGGCCTACTACAACAACCAGAGATTCCCGTATGGAAGTGGGAACAAATCTCGATGGACTTCATAACAAAATTACCCAGGACCCCGAGAGGGCACGATATGATATGGGTAATAGTTGATCGATTGACGAAGTCCGCGCATTTCCTACCAATCCGAGAGAAGGATAGCACTGGAAAGCTTGCAGAGATATACTTAAGGGAAATTGTGGTACGTCATGGAGTGCCTATCTCAATCATTTCAGACAGAGATGGACGCTTTGTCTCAAGAATCTGGCAATCATTTCAGGAAGCCTTTGGATCTCAGTTAGATCTAAGCACGGCATTCCATCCGCAAACGGACGGCCAGAGCGAACGGACTATACAAACGTTAGAAGATATGCTTCGCGCATGTGTCATGGATCTAGGCGGCAGCTGGGATACTCATCTACCTTTAGTTGAGTTTTCCTACAATAACAGCTATCATATGAGCATAAAAGCCGCGCCGTTCGAAGCTCTGTATGGCCGCAAATGCCGATCGCCCTTATGTTGGGCAGATGCCGGAGATAAACGTATGGTTGGTCCTGAACTTGTACAAGAGACAACCGACAAGATTGCGCAGATCCGAGAGCGCATTAGGGCGGCTCGAGAGCGACAAAAGAGCTACGCTGATCCAAATAGAAAATCGGTAGATTTCAAGGTGGGAGACAAAGTGTTGTTAAAAGTCTCACCATGGAAGGGCGTAGTCAGGTTTGGAAAGCGTGGAAAGCTGAATCCACGATACATCGGACCATTCAGAATTTTGAAGAGAATTGGTACCGTGGCATACAAGTTGGAGTTACCGGAAGAACTTAATGGAGTACATGATACGTTTCATGTATCCAACCTGAAGAAGAGTCCAACACAAGAAAACGTGATCATCCCGATGGATGAAGTGCATATTGACGAAGCCCTCCGATTTACAGAGCAACCCGTTAAGGTTACTGACTGGAAAGTCAACAAGACCAGGAGGAGCAGTGTGAAGCTTGTCAAAGTACGTTGGAGCTCTAAGCACGGACCCGAGTACAAATGGGAACGTGAAGACCAGTTCAAGAAAAAGTATCCCCACCTATTCAAGAAGACTCCAGCGAGAGTGAGTTCAGTCTGAATTTCGGGACAAAATTCTTTTAACGGGGGGAGACTGTGACAACTGGCCCAAACCGGTAATTTCCGTACACATTAATTATTGCTTAATGACTGCAATTATGAGTTTAATTGTCAGCAATGTCTGAACACATGATTAAACAAGTGAACTCATGCATGTTGTATACTACAAAATATTGCTTTATGCATAAACGAGAGCGTTGCGTCAGAATAATAGTAAACTCACCGGTAAGACACACTGTGTCGACTGAACTGCAGAAAGCAGATAGACAATAAAATTAGAGCCTAGGTGTAGGTCCGACAACAAGAATGCATTAAAACCCAAGAGTACATACAAGGGTTAATATATATGCAATACGAAAACAAAAATAAGCACTAAAAAGCACCCGAAACGCACTTTAAGTGCAGAATTTATATAATTCAGCAATAAATCAGCATTTAGACATATAAATATTATGCAGAAATGTCGTTTTATTATCCAGAATATTTCCCTAAGTGTTGGGAATTGAAAGGGTACAAGAAAGGTACTTAAAAGACACTAAAAAGGGTAATTTAGCACTTTAACGAATCAGTGTCTAACCGAACAACCGGATATTACCCGGAACATAAAATATTGCTAGAAGCATTACTATTATTTTTCTGAGCTAGTTATAGTTCCCGAACACCCCAACATATGATGTAAAGCATCATACACTTAAAACACTAGACACTATACTTAACCTTCAACTAATTAACAAGTTACCATTTAAATTTACAACTAACCCCCCCCCCCCCTCTATATATTACGGCCCAAGTGAGTGGCCCCACCACAAGATTCCTACAATCTTCACCAAATCCTAATTGATCTTGCTTAAATCTCCTTAAGATATGGTAAGATCATGTTGGTACTTTGTGAAACACATAGACCAATGGACAAGAAGATTAGATTGTCATAAGTAGCCAACATAACCACCATCTTGATCACCTACATCTCTCTTCTCTCCCTCAATAAGCTCACGGCCAACACCCCCTAAATCACCATCAATTTTTCCAAGCTATTCCAAGACTATCCAAGGGTGACCAAAGGTGCAAGGAGCCATATAAGAAGGTTTGGTGGTCTCGGAACTTGAAGGACCACCTTTGTTTGCTTTTATCCACCCTATTTGCGCTTAGATTCTTCCCTAGCCTCGAGCTAGTGGTATGTTTCTTAAAACACCTTCTTGAACTATTCTAATGTGGTTAAAACGATATATGACGGTTAAAGCTCGTTAACTTACAAGATGATACTTTAAAGTCTACTAAAAATGCTATAAGTGTTGGATAAAAGCTCATATGTTGTGTAAATGTTGTAGTAATTGAAATTTGTGATTATTTAGACCCGATCTATGTTGTGGTAGCTCGGATCATCATTTAACC
>JARYGA010049422.1:0-32115 GCA_030545235.1 Helianthus tuberosus
GATCCCATTAACTTGGGTGATGGTTTAATGTACAGAGAATTGACGGAGAGGGTTTATAAACTTGACACATCTGTTGCAGAAATCAAAGATATGCTGCAACAGTTGTTACAAGCTCAAAAGGCACCACCCACTACTGCAACATATGAAACATCTGCTCCATCCTCTGCTGAGCTCTGGAAGTTATTTCAACCTCTGCTTCATCAGCAAAGACAATATGCTGATCAACAACATAAATTCAAATTCAGAAGATCAGAAATTTGATGGAAGCTAGGTTCAAGGATACACAGGCAGATATCAAGGCAATTAAGGCCCATTTACTACAAACTGTTAGGATCGGTTTTCACTCCGTTTCGATTGCGAACTGACTCGTGCGACGTGCGGAATCCGTGCACGAACGAGATCGAAACACACGAACAGTAATATAAACTGTGATTCTATTCAAAGATCTGATATCGTACAAGAACCGTGAATCACCTAGACATTTTCTCTCTCTAGTTTCTCTCTCTAGAACTAGATCTCTCAAAGTCACAAATGGCAAAAAGTCTCCAAAAAGTTCCTAAAGCTAACCCTAACACATCTATTTATAGGCCAAGGATTATAAGGGATTTCCCCTTATTTACAATAATGCCACCTTGCCTTTTTCTATCTAATATTACAATGTAAGGCTAGTTTACTTTAGTTTCAGCTACGACTTGAGATGACGGAGGCGATAGACATACTGCACTAACAGACTCCCCCTTGGATATTGCCGCGGTCAATCTCAATCATTGAGTCAAACTCGTAGCTTCTGGTCTTTCTCTCTCTCACTGAGTCTTCTTGAAGCTTTAACACATTTTCAGCAACGAAGACTCCCTCTTGCTTGAACAGAATCCCGGTGGATCCGTTTTCAGCTTCAGGCTTCCCCTTTCGTCAATCTTCCGTGCTTTGGGATCGACACCTGGCTTTTCGCTTACAAGCTCCTCCAGAATAGTTCCTGGGTCCTTGAATGCACGCTTCCCTTTGCGTTGAGCTCGTCTTCAGACTCCCCCTTAGACTCGGCTGTCGGGATCGTAGCCTGGAATATCATCTGCAAATCTCATACATTCATAAGCAAAACATTTTACAGTGAAAACATTTTCAGTTGTCCAGGTATCGTAACCTGGCTCTATTAAACTTTCTAAATCAAGATCTTGGCTCTAAGATATAATAATATGAATATATCCAGGAATGCTTAATACTCTCCCCCTATCAACATGCTTCAAAGATTTGGCAGTATTTAAGAATCCAACATTGAAAACTGACTCTTTATAACAGATTTTAACAATCTAAGAATCCAACTCCCTCACAGTTAATCATCCAAGTCCAAATTAATGACCTTGGAGATATCACAAACTGTTTTTGATTTTTGATTTTAAAAACTTCAAGTTTCAAATTAATGAACTTGTTTTATTTTCAGAAACACGATCAGCATACTTAGATTTTAAAACTCAGCTTCAGACATCGGTTGTCGAAAATAAAGCAGAAATCAAAATCTTTTTGTACTTTTTCTGAAATGTAAAACAGTAAAGAAATATGTACAAACATATTTACAGACAATATTTTTGTTTGAGTATGCGTCAGAGGATCATATCAGTTTATGACAAATCACTAGTACCGTTGAGCTTTTTAACACTTTAAGTTCTAAACAATTCACTTAGATTGTCAGTATACTGATCCACTTAAATTTTCACACAAAGTTCAACTGATTCGAGATACGATTTAGGTGTATTAAAGACTTAAACTCATTCATGTGTCCCACCTCTTTAATATACTCCCGTATCCAGATCCCAATATTCAGTCTTACAGGCAATTATAACACAAATGATATCTGTAAGGGGTTAATAATTTATGAAGAATCATGAGAGCTCAGGTCAGAACCATCGTTCAGCAGAGAGATCATGACTCAACTTTTGGGTGTGTCCCCTTTAGAGGATCTTTTTTTACAACAGCATTGTTAAGCAATTTTATTGTCTTATCATTGATGCTGAGGGTGATGCTGTGTTTCAAGCATTACGAAAAGTATTATTCGGGGACTAGGTCAGAACTACCGTTCAGCAGAAGTACCGGAATAATACCCCAGATATCACTGAGTATAAAGACCTAGTATATCAGAAAAAGGAACCTTTCAAACGAGATTTCAGGGGTTACCTATATATCCAAGTAGTGTTCCCCACGAAATAAGCAAGTTTGAATTTAGGTTTATATCCCGAAAAAGTTTACTAAATGTATAAAAATCTACCGACAGATCCACGGTGAGATCGTTTAACACATTTAAACTTTCCATTTCTTTAGCGTACTGTAACTGTCTACTGATGTACTATCATTTCCTCTTTTTACGCAAAAACTCAATTTTTTGTTTTATCATGTTTTTGGCTTTTTCAAATTTTCTAATGTTTTTGTATTTTCTGAAATTTTTACTCCCCCTAAAATTCAAAACATTTAAAGAAAATTTGACAACCAACACCGATAGCTTTGTCTCGCCATCCATTTTCTGCTTCTCATGCACTGATTTGCAGAAAAATATAACGTACCCCCATGATTTACAACACATTGATATTTACAGTTTGAAAACCGTTTTTCAATCTTGTGGAATTAATCATGTTTGTTCAGCCGTGAGGGTTTCGGCGTATTCAATCAGAACTCCTCCTTACAACAAACTATTTTCCCATAATGATTTCAAAACACTGAAGTTTGTGTTAATCAGAATGGTTTTTCCGGAAAAATTAGTTTGTTTACCCATGACTTGTGGGTTCGGGGTCATCTCATCACCTTGTTCTCTTTTAACCATTTTGAAAATTTAGTTGTCCAGGTATCGTAACCTGGCTCTATTAAACTTTCTAAATCAAGATCTTGGCTCTAAGATATAATAATATGAATATATCCAGGAATGCTTAATACTCTCCCCCTATCAACATGCTTCAAAGATTTGGCAGTATTTAAGAATCCAACATCGAAAACTGACTCTTTATAACAGATTTTAACAATCTAAGAATCCAACTCCCTCACAGTTAATCATCCAAGTCCAAATTAATGACCTTGGAGATATCACAAACTGTTTTTTATTTTTGATTTTAAAAACTTCAAGTTTCAAATTAATGAACTTGTTTTATTTTCAGAAACACGATCAGCATACTTAGATTTTAAAACTCAGCTTCAGACATCGGTTGTCGAAAATAAAGCAGAAATCAAAATCTTTTTGTACTTTTTCTGAAATGTAAAACAGTAAAGAAATATGTACAAACATATTTACAGACAATATTTTTGTTTGAGTATGCGTCAGAGGATCATATCAGTTTATGACAAATCACTAGTACCGTTGAGCTTTTTAACACTTTAAGTTCTAAACGATTCACTTAGATTGTCAGTATACTGATCCACTTAAATTTTCACACAAAGTTCAACTGATTCGAGATACGATTTAGGTGTATTAAAGACTTAAACTCATTCATGTGTCCCACCTCTTTAATATACTCCCGTATCCAGATCCCAATATTCAGTCTTACAGGCAATTATAACACAAATGATATCTGTAAGGGGTTAATAATTTATGAAGAATCATGAGAGCTCAGGTCAGAACCATCGTTCAGCAGAGAGATCATGACTCAACTTTTGGGTGTGTCCCCTTTAGAGGATCTTTTTTTACAACAGCATTGTTAAGCAATTTTATTGTCTTATCATTGATGCTGAGGGTGATGCTGTGTTTCAAGCATTACGAAAAGTATTATTCGGGGACTAGGTCAGAACTACCGTTCAGCAGAAGTACCGGAATAATACCCCAGATATCACTGAGTATAAAGACCTAGTATATCAGAAAAAGGAACCTTTCAAACGAGATTTCAGGGGTTACCTATATATCCAAGTAGTGTTCCCCACGAAATAAGCAAGTTTGAATTTAGGTTTATATCCCGAAAAAGTTTACTAAATGTATAAAAATCTACCGACACATCCACGGTGAGATCGTTTAACACATTTAAACTTTCCATTTCTTTAGCGTACTGTAACTGTCTACTGATGTACTATCATTTCCTCTTTTTACGCAAAAACTCAATTTTTTGTTTTATCATGTTTTTGGCTTTTTCAAATTTTCTAATGTTTTTGTATTTTCTGAAATTTTTACTCCCCCTAAAATTCAAAACATTTAAAGAAAATTTGACAACCAACACCGATAGCTTTGTCTCGCCATCCATTTTCTGCTTCTCATGCACTGATTTGCAGAAAAATATAACGTACCCCCATGATTTACAACACATTGATATTTACAGTTTGAAAACCGTTTTTCAATCTTGTGGAATTAATCATGTTTGTTCAGCCGTGAGGGTTTCGGCGTATTCAATCAGAACTCCTCCTTACAACAAACTATTTTCCCATAATGATTTCAAAACACTGAAGTTTGTGTTATTCAGAATGGTTTTTCCGGAAAAATTAGTTTGTTTACCCATGACTTGTGGGTTCGGGGTCATCTCATCACCTTGTTCTCTTTTAACCATTTTCCGGAAAAATTAGTTTGTTTACCATTTTGAAAATTTAACATTATCACTTGTAGAAAATCAAGTACAACTTAATGTCCTTGATTAACCACTAGTAAGACGAAATATCACAGTTACCATCCTGTGAATTTCTCAAGAATGATGCCGATACCTGCTTCACACTTACCAACCTGGAAGCTCCGGCAAGTCAGAAATTCAACCAACAGATTTATGTACCCAAGCCTGACCAGTCTTGGGTGTGTTTTGAACATTTCTCTTTTCTTCATAAAATTCTTTTGCCCCTTTTACCTTTCCATCAGCCATCTTGCTAAAAATATGTTTAACATTGCTATTAAACATTTTTCCAGCATCAACACCTTTTGATTTTAGATTTGCGGCTCGTAATGGTGGAAAATTCTCATCATTCATTAACGGAACTATCTCTTCCCTTTTTACCTCAACTTGTGGCTCCTCTGATTTTGTGGAATCAGATTCATTGCCCGAACTTGGCTTGTCTGACTTGGATGAGCCAGATTCATCGCCAATAACTTTCTTTTTCTTCTTGTTTGTCCTCAAATTTGCATCTGAAGAATTCGATTTGCTTGACTTTTCCGTCGAGTGAATCGATTCATCAGAACTTTTATTCGAACCAACTGGTGATCCTGAAGACAAAATCTTCTCCAAATACTCTCTTGCCTTCTTCCTCTTCTTCCTCAGTCTGTCTCTCTGCCCCTGTGAAAGCTTTACTTTCTTATCTTCCACTTTCTGTTTTTTGGGCTTGACAGTGACTGGTTTCTTTACCGTTCTCTGAGATTCAACCCTCGATCTTCCCATCGATCTCCTTGGGCAATCTCTAGCAATGTGACCTTTAATATTGCATTTAAAACATCTTCTCGTTTCAAATCTCCAACTTTGGCAATTAACAGCAATGTGTCCTCTCACACCACAGATGTAGCACACTCTGTTATCGTACCATCCACTTCTGTCAGTCCAAACCTTCAGATCATAACATTGTTTGGCTTGGTAATAATCATTTATCCTCTTCAAAGCTGGATTTGTCTTTTGAGCACTGTGGTCAAACCTGTACCACTTATTACCAACATTTTGTGAGTTTTCATTTACAAATTTTTTTGATTTTTTATAATGATTGGATGACTGAACTGATGAGCTTTTATTTTCATTTTTAAAATTTTTCGAATTTTTAACTTTTTGTTTATGTTCTACACTCTTCTTAACAGGTTTTTGTTTAGAACATTCACCTGTTTCAGTAGATTGCAAAACAGTATTTTTAAATTTTTCTTGTAAATCTAAAAATATTTTTCTTTTCTTTTCCTTTTCTTTTTCATCATCAGCTTTGTCATCACAATCTTCAATTTTGACTTTGTCAAGATTTGTGACATTATCACTTATTGGCACAGAATTGATCGGTTTTGGACACACATATGGTGCAGAAGTCACAAAACTTTTCAACTTGTTTTCTAAATCAGCAATTTTCTTTCTATTACCTTCGGCTTCATGCTCAAGTCGAATGATTTTATCAAGATGAGAATTTATTTCACATTGTTTTTCAAGATTATTTTTACCAAAAACATCTCTCTCATCTTCTAAAATCTTTAACTGACTTTTGAAATCATTTTCAAATTTTAATTTTTCATTTTCAAACTCTTTTTCTTTTTCTTTCAAAAACTTGTTATCCAATGTCAAACTGTCCATATCACTCAACAGTTTGAGATTTTCAGATTTTAGTTTTTCACAGTTCAAGCGCAACTCCAGAATCTTTTCATCATCAGCTTTCTTCCCATCTTTCAAAGCTTTGTTTTCCAATGTCAAATTCTCCGCATCACTCAAGAATTTGGCATTGTCTGCTCCAAGTTTATCACATTTTGAGCATTTTTCATTCATCTTTTCAACATCAGCTTCTTTCTTTGTTTCCATCCTGAATGTTCCTGCACAAAAAATTTTAACAAAATCAAGAGGGTTTGCATATTCATCAATAAAACAACCTCTCTTAATATCATATTTCATGACATTTTTTGCAGCAAGACACACAGAGACTCTTTTTCTCATTTCAATGATCACATCCAAATCTATCTTTTCTGATTCTTCTTTTATTTCATCCAATAACTTCCTTTTTCTTGAATCTTCATGAAACCTATGATTTGTAATTGTATTGATGAAACTTCTTAAATCATAATGTGATAAACTTGAATTCCGTTTTTCGTTATTCACGAATTTATCCCATTCCAAAGGTAAAGCATCAACAAATTTTGAAATTCTTTCATCATTTGAATGATATATCTTATGTTTTTCTAACTTGATGATTAGCTCATAAAACCTTTCTTTCACCTTCTCCACTGATTCATTCTTCATACAAAGAAAATTTTCGAATCTGTTAACATAAACATCCTTTTTTTCAAGATAAGAACTACAAGTCCAATTGTTTAATCTTTCAAGTTTAGCGTTTTCCTTTTCGTCAAACATTTTGACCACAATTTCTTTGTTAAATGACTTGGTTCAAAAATCGTTTTTTAGCTCAAAGTCCACAAATTTTCAACTTCTTGGAATTTGCACCTTGTAAATCACCTCGAATCACCTGCAAACAAACAAACAAGTAATCAGTTCAATCAATATCAAACAAATGAATCGTAAAAGAATTTGGTCCGTTCGGATAGATCAATAGTCAATCGGATGATGTTGGCCCAATCAGATGAGATCAGCCCACTCGGATGGGTGTCCTCGAACGGATGGGGATCCGGATGGTGATTCGTCCGGATGGTGATCCGGGTGGCTGAGTTATCCGCACGAGTAGTGATCCGAACGAGAGGTAATCCGTATGGTGTGATCCGTGCGAGTGGGGATCCGGATGGTGTAATCCGTGCGAGTGAGGATCCGGATGGTTTAATCGTGCGAGTGCTCCGGTTTGTTTATTCGTGCGAGTGATGTAATCCGTGCGGATATTGTAATCCGTGCGGATAATGTAAGCCGACTCTTTGACACAAATCGACAAAACTTGAGTTGATCGGTTGGCACTTTGACTCTTTGACTGATCACATGCAATACAGACAACTATTCTTGGGCAAAGATAATCACGTGATAACTTTTCAATATCAACTTCACATGCAAAATGGTCAGACAATTAAAATGTTCACATGGCCAAGACACTTAATTCATGCACATTCACATGTTCACCGAATATGTTGACTGACAAACCTGAATATGTTGACTAAAATGACTGACACGGATTGTTATCCGCGCGGAGAAGTTGTCCGTGCGAGTGGATTGCTATGACCCGGATTGTTGTTCGTGCGGACAACTTGTCCGTGCGAGTGGTTTATTCGTGCGGACAAGTTATCCGCGCGAGTGATTTTTCCGTGCGGACAAGTTATCCGCGCGAGCAATCAGTCAACAAAGGTCAACACGGATAGTTTGTCCGTGCGAGTGGGTCAACAAGTCAACACGGATTTGTTGTCCGCGCGAGTGATCTATCCAGATGAAACAAATGATTCTTTCCGTGCGAGTGGCAAGTCAACAAGTCTACAAATTAATGAAATGGTCATGAGAATGTCTTGACACAGATTGGTCATCCGCACGAGTTGTCAACTAAGTCAATACGGATTGTTTGTCCGCACGAGGAAGTTGTTCGTGCGAGTAACCATAACAGCAGCAACATTCAACATTTTTTACAACTTTTTCGAACCACAAATTTCAAATTTTCTCACAAATGACTACGAATTAAGATATGAAACTTTGTAGGCTTGTAGATCAATGAATTTCGCACAACATATCCAAAATTCAGCAATTTTCGACCGTAAAAACCAGTTCAAATTGACAAAAATCAGATAAGAACGTGAAGAACAAGAAAAATATGAGAAATTTGACAAATCTGGATGATTTAGGCTATGAATCTGATCAAATCTTGAACGAAATCGTGTATTTGATCTTTGCAACCGAGCACCTGCTCTGATACCACTTGTTAGGATCGGTTTTCACTCCATTTCGATTGCGAACCGACTCGTGCGACGTGCGGAATCCGTGCACGAACGAGATCGAAACACACGAACAGTAATATAAACTGTGATTCTATTCAAAGATCTGATATCGTACAAGAACCGTGAATCACCTAGACACTTTCTCTTTCTAGTTTCTCTCTCTAGAACTAGATCTCTCAAAGTCACAAATGGCAAAAAGTCTCCAAAAAGTTCCTAAAGCTAACCCTAACACATCTATTTATAGGCCAAGGATTATAAGGGATTTCCCCTTATTTACAATAATGCCACCTTGCCTTTTTCTATCTAATATTACAATGTAAGGCTAGTTTACTTTAGTTTCAGCTATGACTTGAGATGACGGAGGCGATAGACATACTGCACTAACACAAACCACTGGTTCTGCTCCTCCTACAATTATTTTTGTTGATAATCCTCCTAATGATGCCAAAAAGGGAGAGAAAAAGAAGAAGGGATATGAAGATGGTCTATACATTGAACCAGATGCAAAATCTAAACTGATTGTGGAAATCCCTAAGCCAGATGGTTCTAGAAAGCTTGATGTTTCTCAAAATGCCCTTGATGCAGCAAAAGCAGGCATAAAAGAGACTATGGAGATAAAAGGGGCCAAAAGGTTTGAGCAGGAGAAGAAAGTTCTAATGGAGATGGAAGAACAGGGTACTTCTGAGCCCAAGGATGAGCAGGAAAATTCTAAGCCAAAAAGAAGGCCTACTAGAAAAGTAAGGCAACCCAAAATCACACCTCCCAAATCCACAAAACACACTCCTCTACCTCCTAAAAGTTCCTCTCATCAAACCTCCAAACCAACAGATGTTAAGACACATGTTGTATCAACAGTTGTTGGTACTTCAGCTGTTTCAACAGATGTTACTCCAACAACTGCCATCAATACTACATCAACTCACCTTCAATCCACTACCCCACCAAAAACATCCTCACCACCACCAACACCACATGCCAAAAAGCAGAAGACAATGGTTGACACATCAACTGTTGTAATGACAACAGTGGTTGAAACATCAGTTGTTTCAACAACTGTTAGTCAAACACCAACTACTTCAATCACCACCACTCAACCCATAAAAACACCACCAACCTCTCCTAAGCACAAAAGAGAATGGTAACCAATGTTGTACTGGAAGATGATACCTCCTTAACTCAAACATCCACACAACCACTGCCCCTTGTCACCATTCCAAACCCTGTTCCATTATCATCAGCTCAAGTTCTGAATGCAAACACTACTATTGTTCCAGTGGGCTTACAATACCCATTGGATATTCCAGCAGTCAAAGAGGAAATAAAGTCTTTTTACTCTGAAGATGACCCTGCAAAAAGGAACTTCCTTCCATCCAAGGTTATCCTTTTCCAAGAAACATTGAAGAGTATCTCAAAATAAAAGCTCAACAAGCAGAAGACATATCTAAAAGAGATACAGAGGGAAAGTCTGATAAAGAGTTTCAGAGAAATCTGCAATACCTGCTCACCAAGGTCAGAACTTTAGAATAGTTCTCAAAATACCTTTGTCAAAAACTATCTGAAAGAGATGAGGAAAGATAATCTTGAATATATCATGGCTTACAAAAAGTATAGGGCAGAAAAGCACCAGTACAAGGAATGGACCATCAGTGAGTTAGAAAAGAAACAGCCAGAATTCAAGATATGATCAAAAACAAGGTAAAGCGAACTCCTTCAATTTGGGCCAAATATAAGAAAAATGTACCAGAAAGAACCTTGCAGCTGAAGAGAATGAAAGAAGAGCTAATAACAGCTAATTATGGGTCAAGGAACCAAGTGACAAGATGGTCAGAGGGTAAAGTGTTGGCCACTTATAAAAAGTTTGAAGAGTTGAGAAAAAGGGATCCCACTGCTCCTTAAAAGTTTGATTATCCTGAAGCAGTGGTTCCAGCCAAGGCACAAAAGTTACCCATCAGGAAACCCACTGTTCCACCTGCTGCCATCCTTTATCAAAGAAGGAAACAAAAGCAGATGGATACAACACCAATATCAAAAGAAGACCAAGTTTCAGAAGAGTATATCATGAAGATGGTTCTTCAGACACTTATGGCAGAGAAACAAGGATCAACTCAATCTCAAGACACTGCCCAAGTTGTCATCACCAGGCATCAATCTCCAAACTCATCATCAATAAAAACTCTCCCAAGAAACCCAAAGAATTCAAAAATACTAAAGTGGAAATCTGATAAACAGACCCATGTATTGACTCTGCTCAAATCCAATGGTGTAGTGGAGCACATATCAAGGGAACAAGCACTTAGCCTGGGTGTTGAAGATCTACAGGATCTCCTTGAGCTTCCACTTTGCAGGGATGAGGATGATACAGATTCCATGGACTTTGAATTACAATTCAAAGGACAAGTTAGGGAATATTTGATGAGGCAATAAAAATCCAAGAATAATGAAGAGTTTTGGCATCATCTGTTCCAGGGGGAGATTGTTGGGATTGAACCCTACAAAGGAACAGTTGATTAAAGACAAAAATGGATCAGATCAGTGGATTCCGAATAAGCAGATGTTTGCATTAGTCTTTCCCCTTGGAAGTGGCCCTAACATCTGATGACCTCCATCCGCTGTTTGTTTACAACAACTGCTGATCTTCAACAACTGCTAAAGACTGTTGAAGACAAACACTGATGCTCAATCTACTGTCATGGTTCAACTACTGCTGAAGACACAAAGCACTGCTGGGAGTATAACAGTGGAATGAGAAGCAGTAGTTAGTTTAATTCTTTGTATTGTATTGTAATCAGTGGTTAGATAACAATGCTTGTATAGATCAGTGGTTGTAGGTTGCTAGGAGGTTAAATGTCACTTTCATGGTGATGTCAGCAAAGATGCTTCAGTGGTTTGTTCTGTACTATAAATAGAACAGTACCATGTACTGTTCTATTAGCTCTCTTCATCACAAGTCATTCTGTACGAACATTCTCTGTGAGCTTAGGCTGAGGGGGAGATTGTATGCATTCATGCAAGTGTAATTGAAGATTGTAATAAATATAATCATTCGATTCTCTGTTAAACATGTTTGTTGAAAACAATTCTTCCATTTGATTGTGTGTTGATGGAGCTTCGCGTCTGACCCATAATCCGGTTATCTTCTCTAGTGAAACTCCGTTTCCGAGCCGATTCTAGTCTAAGAACAAGTCCATAGCCAGTTCGGGCTAGATTCCTTTGGGTTTTTTGACTAAATAATGACTAAAGATTGAAGAAAGTATGAAAACGACTAGAAAATGTTTAGATTTTGTAAGATTCGTATAAAAATCTAGTGAAATCCTTTGGATTTGAGCTAACTTTGATGGAATGACGTCATACTCGAGATGACGTCACCTCCAAAGAGTCCAAATCTTGTTGATTTCATGGTGGAAATCAGTGATTCGACCGAGATTAAGATGAAGAATTGTGTAACGATTAAGAATCCAGGAGAAAACTTACAAGAATCGCTTGGAAATCGAAGGAAAGTGACTTAGAGCGAGAGAGTGTGTGCTGGTCGGACGACCCTGTCACATCAAGTGATGTGATAGAGTATTTATAGTGTCAGAGGCAAAGAGGCGGTGGGATGGCATCGATCGGATGGTCATTCGATTGGATGTCCATCCGGACAACCAATGTTTGTTTGCCAGATTCCAGATTTCGATTCGATTCACGTGTTGGATTAAGTGTTGCGTTGCGTATTATTGTGTAATATCATTATATGATTAGATTGTATAACTAACACGAATGTTTCCAAGTTTCAAGTTTACACAAGCTAGTTAATAAGTGTCAAGTTTCAAGTTTCAAAGCCTCAGAGTTTCTCGTTTCGATAAGTATCAAGCATCTAGTTTCAAGAATCAAGTTTCTAGTTTCAAGAGTCAAGTATCTAGTTTCTAGTTTCTCCAAGAATCATGATTCACAAGCATCAAGAGTCAATTTTCAAGTATCTAGTAACGAGATTTAAGTTTCAGAATATCAAAGAGTGTAGATTCAAAGTTTCATAAGATTCAAGTTTCAAAGTATTACAAGATTCAAGTATCAAGTCTCACAAAGTTTCATAATAGCCTAACATAGTTAAGATTCAATGGTATAGGGGCTAGACATCCCAATAGTTGAAACTTCAGGGACGCAGAGCGTTACATGTATACATTCACATACCCCACAAGTGATCACTCAACACTCAGCCGAAGATGTATAAGTGAAATGCACGACCCCGGTACGGAACTTACTCCTACCATATGCTTGACAAGTAATCAAACCTCCTCCTTTTTAATTTAATCCTTGTAACTATCAAGAAGCCTTTGAAAGGGTATGCTTTTGGTTAAGGGTAGGGTAGTTTTATTTAAGAAGTGGCTAAAGGTGTAAATTGTCGGTTTTCTTTTGAAAATTTATTTGTGACATTATGTACTAACTAAGTGCTTATAAGCAACAAATTTGCTTTTTTTTCAAGCAATTAGAGAGTTGTTTTATATAATAAAGTCACATGCTTTTGTGTTTTTTCAAAAGAACCAAATTTTACTAAAAGTAAAAGGTGTAAACATAAAAAGATGGTTTTTGAGTGATGGTGTTTTTTGGGTTTTGAAATGAAAGGTTTTTGGCTCAAGGTTAACTAAGGGAAGTTTTTGTGGGGAGATAAAAATATAAAATAATTTTAAAAAGGAAAAAGGGGGTTAAAAATCATAATGCCTCAACCATATAATTACTTGGATTAGTCGGTAAGGACCTGGAATGTATTGTCTTGTCAAGTTATAGACTCGTAGGAACCATACGGGTTATTCACATAAGAAATGAAAGATGAGCATATAGTATGGATATGAAATTGGATGCTCGTTAAAGGTTTAAAACTCACAATTTTGTGGGAAAAGGGTAAAAATGTGTGTGTATATATACAATCAAATTTTAAAAATTTGTTATGCTTTTTTATATTTTTTTTTCTTATGTGGTTCTTTTTATCTTGGTGCTATCGGTTGTAAATTTGTAAAAACTTGAACTTTTTAGAACTTGATTTTCTAACTTAAATTAAAAACTAGACAAAACAAACTATTTATTTTAAAAGGATTTGGGGTGTTTTAGCAGTTCCAAGTAGAGTTTCGTGTAAGGCTTGTTTTAGGACAAACATATTCAAGTTATTCAACCCCCCCACCCCCTCACACTTAAATTACACATTGTCCTCAATGTGTCCAGGATTGGTTAGATTGATTAAGTGTGTAAAACGTGTGTTAAAACAACATTTTTTTAGAAAACAGGAACTGGGCACGTAGGCGTGTCTTAGAGGCACGACCCCATGTGCAAAGTGCCAGTACCAGAAAACTTACAGAAGCAAGACACAGGGGCATGTCAATGGGGGCACGACCCCGTGTGGCAACTCCAGAAAGAAAAAGTTTCAGCGACAAGGAGGCACGGGGGCGTGTCTGAGAGATACGACCCCGTGTGAAGCTACTGTTTGTTTTTGAAAACAACGGCTAAGGTGTCGGGCCTCATGTTTCGGGTTAGGGGAGTAGTATGCTTGGTGGATCCAAGCATCCCAAGGTACTTGTACGCTTATTCACACCACAACAACACAATCTAACAAGAAAAATAAAATCCTAGTTTACGAATGTTAAGACTTAAATATCCATCACCACAAATAAAAGAAAAAGAAAGTATGGAAAGTAAATTGTTTAACAAGTAATTATTCCAAGCAGGTCGCAGCCCGCAAATCACCACCATCATGAGAAAAAGAGAAGAGATTTAGCCTGCTTGTCGCCACCATGCCACCACCATTGCCATTGCCGTCTTGTTCGACTCCATGTCCTCACCTTCCTCCTTGTCGTCCCTGTATGCCATGTGCTCCCACACGTACGAAATGTTGGAGCGCATAGAGTTGATTCTTCTCCATGCTCCCGACCCGGGTGCTTGTGCTCTGACCCATGCTAAAGGCATTCCGGGACAATTGTTTCTTGCATGATGTTATAAAGAATACGCATATTAGGAAAATTACTTCCCCCTGGGAAGAAGATCCCGGGGCGAACCCGTATGAGTATTGCGGATGATGGTTAGGGCCATCTTCAATGGCAAGGACTTGGTCCAGGTGATTTGGGCTCCAAATATTACCTTTGTTATCCTTGAAGCGTAGGAGACCATTGTTGCAGTCGGCAATGAGGTTTAGGCTACGGAAGAGGTTGATATCGGCATGGGTGACGCCAACCCCTTTGGTAAAGCTGCGAGGGGTGCATGTGGAGTGGGTCTGGTAGACCCGTGCGATCCAGCCACCGAAGAGGACGGGCATTGGATGTGTAGCATTCATGTTGGTGGTCGTTTTCTTAAGTAGCATGTAGGCGACATTCAGTGGTTGTTAGTTCAGGATGCAATATAGGCAAGTTAGCTCCTGAAGGTTCACAACACCCCCGCTATCTCTTCTTTGGCACAAAGTACCGCTCAGGACCCGATGAATGTAGCAGATGAGTGGGTCCCTTATTTTGGTAGTCTTTGTGTGGCTCAGGTTGTGGACCCCTTCTCCAATCTGTGCCCAAAATGTATTTTGTGTGTTGTCGGGCATTTCTATAATACTGTTTGTGAAAATGGGTTCCCCAATCTCTTCTTCGGTGTAGATTCCCACATCCATACCAAACTGAGCCACAGAGATGCCATACCAAGTACCACCGCAACGGAAAGTCACCGCTTCATTGTCGAACATGTCTTCAATTTAACTTACCAACCCGTTTCCCCCTTCGATTATTAGTATTTTCATTCAAGAACAAGGGTTTGTAAAAACCGGTTGAAAAGTTTTGATTTTTCCACAATGGTTTGATGATTTACTTGTTAAAACACTACTATTATCCACTACTACCAAGATCTAGGAAAAATTATCGGATCGACACGGGTCTACTTCAAGAACCCTAGATTTTTCTTCAAATCTTGATGTTATTTAACATGCAAAACATAAAACGAACAAATCTAAGTGTCAACAACATACCTCGTGGGTAGATTATGGAAGGAGATCGTCAAAAAGTGTCGGGAGCAAGCGGGGAACCGGAGGTTGTAGAGAAACGGACCATGTGAGTTGTGAGAAAGAAGTTATGAAAATAAGGGTTTTAACTGGTCTGCAGATAGGCACAGCCCCGTGCCTCAGAGGCACGACTCCGTGTCTTTTTAAATTTTTTTTTGTGTGTGTTGTTTCTCTGGCCACTTGGTCCCTTTGCTTAACTTACCTGGCTCGTCGACTTTTTGGTTACCGTCTTTCAAAGTGTACCTACAAGATAGATTATTAAAATAAAGCAGATAAATATATACAGTTGTTACCTCATTCTAGTCACTTATCTATTTCTTCCAAGGTCATTTCTGTTTCTTCATCCTCGAGTAATCCTTCATAGAATTTAAGCCTTTGTCCATTGACTTTGAATGGTTCTCCATTTGGAGGCTTAATATCTATTGAACCATGAGGGTAAACTTTGGTGATGGTAAAAGGTCCGGACCATCTAGACTTAAGTTTTCCGGGAAAAAGACGTAGCCTTGAGTTAAAGAGTAGTACTTGATCTCCTTCTCTGAATTCCTAAGGTCCGCTTATATGTTTATCATGTATTCTTTTTTAGCGTTCTTTATAAATTTCAGAGTTGTAATATGCTTGTATCCCTAGTTCTTCTAACTCGTTTAACTGGTGTAAGCGATCTTTTTCTGAAGTTTCTTGGTCTAGGTTTACGTTTTTTAGTGCCCAATATGCTTTGTGTTCAATTCCTACTGGGAGGTGACAATTTTTTCCACATACTAGCTTATATCGCGTTGTACCTATTGGTGTTTTGTAAGCTGTTCGAAATGCCCATAAAGCATTGTCTAATTTATCTGCCCATTCTTTTCGATTTTGACTCACAGTTTTTCTAGGATTCTTTTTAAATCTCGATTAGTTACTTCGACTTGATCATTGGTTTGAGGGTAATAGGCGGTTGAGAGACGATGATAAACCCCATATCGTGTTAGAGTTTTCTCTATTTTTAGATTGCAAAAATGGGTTCCTTTATCACTGATTTGGGCCTTTGGAGTTGCAAAATGCATGACACGCACAAGTCGAGAAATTGTCCAGTTTTTTTGCCAATGAACTTGTGGTGGAGTGGTATGGGAGAGACTTGAGTTTCCAAGAGACTGAAGGTCAATTACTGCTTCTTCCCATTAGTTTTCAGCGGCACCTAGTGATAATTGGAGACTAGGCGAGTAGGCGGCAATCGCTAGTTCGATCCTTGAGCTGAATGAGTTTTACCTCACCGCACTATCGTGCCTTCGGGCGAGTGTTCACGGGCTTCTGCCATAGGTGAGGGTTTTCTCTAGTTTGGAGACGAGTGTATCCTGATGTGGTGAATTTCGCCAACAACTCATTTGGAGGATTAATTAACCGTTCAAAAAAAAATTAAATTGTTAGACCGCATTTTTAAATGGTGGAATCAAGCCCCTCAACGCTAACAATCTATCCAACATTCTTCCAAAGCGAGTTAATTTCTCCAAAAACAAGTCCAATTGTTTTCCTATGTGGCAACCATGAACGCAAAAGAGTTGAAATATATGTTTACTGACTATTTAATACGTTTATCTTTTGTTCAGATTGAAATGTTGAGACTAATCTGATTAAATTGCTAACCATTATTTAATCTAATTGAATTAAAACCTTTTTGTAAATCTCCAATTCGATATCATAGTTGCTTTACATCGAACTACATATATATATATATATATATATAGTGTTGCAAAAATCGCGATTACTCGGCGATTAATCGCCGACTAGTCGCTAGTCGGCCTTCTACTGAGTAATTTTTCACTAATCAGTCAAAAAATCGCTAGTCGGTCAAAGCCGGTCCAAGCCGCCCTAGTCAGCTCAAGTCGCCCTAGTCGGCCCATTTGAAATCCTTACAAAACAGGCCCAAGATTACAACTTTAGCCCATTTTCCTTATCCCTTACCCTAATATGACGAAGAATTTGAGTCGGAGAAAGGAATGAAGTAGATGAGGAGATTGAATACAAGTCGGATGGTGTCGAAATCATTGAACACTACAGGGATGACGATTACATTTGAGCTATTTGTTAATGTTTGAATTTGAAGTACTGAGACTTGTTATGTTATGACTTATACGTAAGTTTAGTTTGTAATTTGAACTACTTTTACCTTTTTAAGTATTATATTGATATGGATGTGTGAGTATATATATATATATATATATATACATATTTATAAAAATAAAAAAAAATTTACATATAAAGTTCTGATCCGATTAATCCCGAGTAATCCTGAGTAATCCCGAGTAGTCGCTAGTCCCCACCTCACCGGCCGACTAGCGACTAGCAAGTTCTCCAACCTTGTATATATATATATATATATATATATATATATAGGGTAAGGTTATTGTAAAAAAAGGTTAAAAGTGTGAGAAAGGTGAGAAATATTGTGGAGATGACATGTGTCCTAAATCTAAATTAATTCAAAAGGGTAAATAAGTAATTTTATCATTAATTCAATTAATTAAAAACTTCCCATAACCGTCACCTTAATTATAGGAACTGGATTTTTTTTTAAAGATCTCTATAAACATCATTCAGTAAGTACATAACACCATTCAGCAAGTATATTACTCCATTCAGCAAGTATATCATCATTCAGGAAGTATATAACACCATTCAGCAAGTATATAACACCATTCAGCAAGTATATAACACCATTCAGTAACTATATAACACCATTCATGGACTAAACATCTGATTGAGACATTTTTTTTCTCTATATAAGTATAGCAATATGGTACTCATATTAAAGATAAAAAAACGCTCGTTATTATGGGGTAATTTTTTTTTTTAAATAGTTACGTATAAAAAGTTATTGATGTTTAAAAAAGACGGGGGAAGTTACATGTGCATTAATGTAAGTTTCTTAATTTAAAAATGTTAAATTTACCTATATACCCTTAATCTAGAAAATTAATATGTTTAATAGTAAACATTATTTACAATTTTGCCATTATGATCTCAACCATCTAATGGTGTAGATTATTTCTTACCTTTCTCACAAAAAACATTTTTTTTACAGGAACCTCTACATACATATATATATATATATATAAAGTCAATATATATATATATATATATATATATATATTTCTAACAGCTGGAAAATTTTCTAAACCAAACACCAAGGCTATATATATAGGGTTAGGTTAAGATACAATGACTTTTATCGTACAATATGTACGCGATCATCTCAACTGTACAATCTGGTGCGAATTCACTCTTGAACATGCGATTTGTGCTGAAAAACCAACATGCGAAATTGCTTTAAAAACCAACATGCAATCTCATCATATTTACCAACATGCGTAATTGCTACAAAAACCAACATGTGATTTCATCGAAAATATCAACATGCGATTTCCAACATGTTTTTTTTTATAACATGCGATTTCACAATATCATACGAGCATACGATAAGTCCTAATTGTACGTTGCACTATATATATATATATATATATATATATATATATATATATATATATATATAATAAGGATCATGTGAAAAGTAATAGGCTAATTGAGAAATTTGATAAGAATTCTTGACCACACAATTTTCCTAAGCAAAAAAAATGTAAAAAATTAAATTATTTTTTTTTTTTTTTTGGGAAAAATAGGAGCTTTTTCTTTAATGTTTTAATTTTTTTTAATTTTTTTTAGATTTATACACATGTGTATATTGTTAATCTTTTAACTATACATATGTGTATATTGTCAAATATACATATATGTATATACATGTTTAAAATTGAAAAATAAGTGATATTTAGGGTTCAGCATTAGTATTCAAGGTTTAGGGTTTAGTTTTAGGGTTTAGGGTTTAGCAATAGTATTTAGGGTTTAGCATTAGGGGTTAGTTTTTGGGTTTAGCATTAGGATTTAGCTTTAACTTTTGGGTTTAGCTTTAGCTTTAGGATTTGTATTAAGGTTTAGCATTAAGGGTTTAGCTTTAGGGTTTAGCACTAGGGTTTAGCTTTAGGGTTTAGAATTAGGGTTTAGCTTTGGGGTTTAGCATTAGGGTTTAGCTTTAGGGTTTAGAACTAGGGTTTAGCTTTAGGGTTTAGCATGAAGGTTTAGCTTTAGTGTTTAGGGTTTAAGGTTTAGGATTTATAACACATAATTTTCAATTTTAAACATGTATATACATATATGTATAATTGACAATATACATATATGTATAGTTAAAAGATTAACAATATACACATGTGTATAAATCCAAAAAAAATTTTAAATAAAAAATTAAAACCTTAAAGAAAAAGCTCCGTTTTTTCTAAAAAAAAATTGCATTTTTTTCACCTTTTTTTTTTGGCAAATTGGATTTAAATAATCCCAACTCACTGTTATTGGCCAATAATAATCCCAACTCATTTAATCACCAATAATAATCCGAACTATTCACTTTTGTTTGTAAAATACTCCCAGTTAAAAAAACACTAACTAGGTTAAAAAATTGCTGATGTGGCATGCCACGTCACCTGCCACATCAGTTGCCACGTAATCGAAAAATGCCACGTAGACTGCCACATCAGCTGCCACGTCATAAAAAATGCCACATCAACTGCCACATCAGCAAAATTGCTGATGTGGCATGCCACGTCACCTGCCACGTCAGCAATTTTTTAACCTAGTTAGTGTTTTTTTAACTGGGAGTATTTTACAAACAAAAGTGAATAGTTTGGATTATTATTGGTGATTAAATGAGTTGGGATTATTATTGGCCAATAACAGTGAGTTGGGATTATTTAAATCCAATTTGCCTTTTATTTTATTTTTTGCATTTTTTGCTTATGGAAAATGTGTGGTCTAGATTGTTTCTTAAGTTTCTCAAATAAGGTGGATTTCTCTTAGGATCCCTACTATATATATATATATATATATATATATATATATATATATATAGTAAAATGCAATTTGCGTCCCTGTGGTATGTCCCAAACATCAACTTGAGCCCCTAAAAACAATTTTTTGCATTCTGAGCCCCTGTGGTATTCATTTCATAACACTTTGCGTCCCTGCCGTCAGTCTTCCGTCAGTTTGACCGTTTTCCTGTTGTGAAATGTCCATAATACCCCCCACCCTTTAATATCTACATTTAAAGCAGACTAGTTTCATTATCATCATCATCAACAGCTTCCAATAATCATCATCATCAACAGCTCCCAATAATCATCATCAATAGTCGCTCTCCTCTCGAAGATCATCAACAACTCCCAATAAGATCATCATCTTCATCGAAGAGATCAACAGATCATCTTCATCATCTTCATCGAACATCGAACAGATCATCTTCATCTTCATCGAACAGATCAGGTTCATCTTCATCCTCATATTGGTCTGGGTTTGATTTTGGGTGAAAAACAGATTCTGGGTTTGATTTTGGGTTGATTCTGGGTTTGATTCTGGGTGAAAAACAGAGGATTGAATGTGTTATTGATTTTCGGTTTGATTCGAATGTGTTCCTCATTCGAATGTGTTCCTCATTTTGAATGTGTTTGAATGTGTTATTTGGGTAACAGTTATTGATTCGATGTGTTCCTCATTTTGATTGAATGTGTTCCTCATTTTGATTCGATGATAACAGTTATTTGGGTATTTTGGATTTGATTTGATGATTTGAATGTGTTATTTGGGGTTAGGGTTTAGGGTTGAATGGATTTTTGGTTTGATTCTTGTGGGTTTAGGGTTGAATGGATTTTTTGGTTTGATTCTTGTTCAAAATGCATCAAAACAGAGTGTTGGTTTGAATGGATTAGGGTTTAGGGTAGCAATGTGTTTTGGTTTGAATGTGTTTTGTTTTGTTGTACAGAATGTGTTTTGGTTTGAATGTGTTTAGGGTTTAGGGTATCAACTGAGTATTAAGAACTGATCGGATGTACATAATGTGTTTTGGTTTGAATGTGTTTAGGGTTTAGGGTATCAACAGAATGTGTTTTGGTTTGGTTTGTACATGTTTGGTTTGTACAGATTCTTGTGGGTTTAGGGTTGAATGGATTTTTGGTTTGATTTTTGTTGTTGATTTTTGTTGTACAGAATGTGTTTTGGTTTGAATGTGTTTTGGTTTGAATGTGTTTTATTGTACAGAATGGCTGCGGATGTAAAGATACGCAAAACACCAACTACGAAGGCGAGAACACTTGACAACCTCCTAGAAGATGCGGTGCACATAAGGAAGTGATTGATATGAATGAATATAACCCTAGTGGAGCTCTTCGATTTTCCTTGAAATTCCAAAGCTCGCTAATTACATATCTACCACTGGGGTTATATTCATTCATATGAATGAATATAACCCAAGTGGCAGATATGTAATTAGATACACTGGGGTTATATTCATTCATATCTGGATCAGCTTCCCGAAGTGCACCCGTCAGTAAAAATCCACAATTGCTTGTGGTCGTATGACGTTTTGTCTCTGTATTGTATGTTACGGTCTTTTGTTATCGAGTCTGTAAGTTCCGTTAACTCTACGAAGTTGGTATGACGTTTTGTCTCTGTATTGTATGTATAAAAAGTTTACATTTAATATACAATTTAGGCTTTAATAATTTGTTATATATAGTATAAATTTAATTATTCGATTTCTTAACAAAAAAACAAGAAAAGAATTTAGGGGCTCAGGTTGATATTTCACTCATACCATAGGGACGCAAAGTGTTATTAATATATGCAAAAAGACGGTCTTACCCCTGCCTCTAACAGTCAACCTGACGGCAGGGACTCAAAGTGTTATGAAATGAATACCATAGGGGCTCAGAATGCAAAAAATTGTTTTTAGGGGCTCAAGTTGATGTTGGGGACATACCACAGGGACGCAAATTGCATTTTACTCATATATATATATATATATATTGGAGAACACTAAAAAAGTGGGGAACAGTGGGGAATTGACTCAAACAAACTCCGATTGGACTCATTCCAGCGGCGTTAGAACCGGCTCGTTGAACCCTAACTAGGATCTTTTAACCCTGAACCCTAAATCATAACCCGTAAACCCTAAATATATTAGGGTTTGGCTTTAGGGTTTGGCTTTAGGGTTTAGCTTTAGGGTTTAGATTTAGGGTTTAGGGTTTAGCTTTAGGGTTTAGGGTTTAGATTTAGGGTTTAGCTTTAGGTTTAGGGTTTAGCTTTAGGTTTAGCTTTTAGGGTTTATAGTTTAGATTTTATGGTTTAGCTTAGGTTTTAGCCTTATTTTTTAGCTTTAGGGTTTAGAGTTTAGGAGTTAGGATTTAGGGTTTAGGGTTAAGAGATCCTAGTTAGGATTCGACGAGCCGGTCCCAACGCCGCTGGAATGAGTCCAATCGGAGTTCGTTTGAGTCGGTTCCCCGCTGTTCCCCACTTTTTTAGTATTCCCCAATGAACCTTCTCCTATATATGTATGTATATATGTGTATGTATATATAGGGGTAAGATCAAATAAAAAGTTTATTTTGCCTAAGTAGGATGAGAAGAAATCTTAACCATTTATTTTTCAAATCAATTGTTAAGATTAAAGTGTAGGAGAAAAAAGTAGTGCAAGGATATCTTGGGAAAATACTATTTATTGACTTTCTCTCTCCACATGCAAGACACCTGCTTATTCCACCCCCATTTTTTAAACGTTCATAATTTTTTTATACGATATTATTTTTTCATAAAAATTTCACCGTAAAATCGAGCGTATTTTTATCTTTAATTTGAGTATCATATTGCTATATAAATTATGAAGACTAAAAAAACCCACTAAAATGTGTTGTATTTCTATGTTGTATAACATTTTTTGTGCTGGATTTTTGTACTATATTTTTGTGTTAAATTTTTTTTGCTAAATTTTTTTGTCTTAAATTTTTTTTCTCAATTTTTTGTGCTTGATTTTTTTGTACTACATTTTTTTGCTGACTTTTTTCTTGCTATATTTTTTTGTATTAGATTTTTTTGTGCTATATTTTTTTGTACTACATTTTTTGTACTTTATTTTCTTGTACTACATTTTTTGTGCTAGATTTTTTTTACTAGATTTTTTATGCTAGACTTTTTTGTACTAGATTTTTTTGTTGTATTCTTAAAAAACAAAAGAGGTGCCACATGTCATTTTCACTCCTATTTATAAGGAACAAAATGCCCTTCATACCTACTTATTAGGAGTGCCCTTCATTCATACCTACTTAGAGCATTCACATCCAGTCCATCAATTTGTGTGTGTGAAGTTTTTTATAATATAAAGAGTATAAAAAGTGGTTGTGAGTGGAGAAGAGATAAAATGTTAATGTTCAATTGTATATTTGGGGGGACACTGTTCACCCACTATAATTTTTTAATATATATTGAAAGTGGTTGTGAGTGAAGGAGAGAGAAAAATGTAATATATATTGAAAAGAAGAGAGAAAAAGTATTTGTTTTTAGTGGAAATATATTGATATAGGAGTTGTTTTTTTAGTGGAATGTATGTATATTTTTAGTGGATTTGATGTGAATGCTAAGAGCATGTATGTCTGCAGTCATGTAATTGTGTCTTGTTCGGTAATCAAAGGCTATTGTTCCCCCAACCTAAGGCTATCGATTACGCAGAAAGACACTTGAAACATGTATGTCTTATTTTTCAAATAAATACGATAATCATACATGATTTTTAAACCGACAAAAGAGAGCGACTTTTGACTTGTCAAATCTGCAGTCATGTAATTGTGTCTTGTTATATTTAAAGACATATGTCAGTGTCAGCGACACATTTAATGCACTTAACATTTTGCAAAACTCCCATTTCGCCATGCGGAATTTACGATATACTCGTATAAGTTACGGAATACGGAGTAATACATAATTTACTTTTTTTATCAATATTTATAAAAAGAGTAAAGTATAGTTTCAGTTCCTGGGTTTACACCCAATCGCAGGTTCAGTGCTCATTTGAAAAAAAATCAACAATTCAGTCTCTGACTTTGTCAATTGCTCTCAATGGTGCAAACTGCCGTTAGTTAACAGTTAGTTAACTAGGGTATTGCTGTCTTTTTACTTAAAAAAGGAAGGGCAATATCGTCATTTCGTATTTTCTAACCCAATATAACAAATATCATCCCCCTCATCTTCTCCAATCACTCTCGGTAAACACTAAACCCTAGTTTCTCCATCTTCTCCATCCAGTTTGATTAAAATATGTTTCATTACACATTTGATCGTCGCCGACATTTTTTTATTACACATTTGATTAACAACCGCTATGTGATTCCATTCCTCTATCTGAATTTGAATTCATCACCGTCTATTCACCACGATACGTTTACGCAACTTCCGATCTGTTCAAAACTCTATAAACTGCAGAATGTTAGGATCAAAATCGATGTTTATCGATCTGAAATTGCTCGAGAAATCAGGAGTTTTTCTCGATTCAACTCATGTTTCGGAAAATTCAGATTGTGAATGATGTTAAGAGTAGATTAGTTAGCTTTTAAGCGATTGTGTACAGTATGTTGTTTCGATCTGATTAGGTTATGGATATGCATTTTGATTCATTGAAGTTTTTTTTGTTTATATCCTTTAACACCGGTGGTGGTTGTATGAAGAGGGGCAGAACGTTGGTGGTGGTTGTGTGTAGAGGGCCGGGGGCTAGTGGTAGTTGTGTGAGAAGAAGGGCAGCGCCTGGTGGTGTCTTGTTCATGAAGATGGAGATGTGATATGGTGATGAAGATGACCGATGAAGATGAAGGGGACTAAAAGGGGATTTGACTTATTCGCATCGCAGTTTTGGTCCCTTAAGGGTATTATGGTCTTTTAACGATAATCCAAACTGTTGACCAACAGAAGTTTGATGGAGGGACTTGATTAAGAGCAATTGACAACGTCAGAGACTGGACTGTTGAATTTTTTTAAATGAAGACTGAACCTGCAATTGGGTACAAACCCCAAGACTAGGGTTGTAAACGAACCGAACGAACACGAACAAGGCCTTGTTCGTGTTCGTTCGTTAAGGAAATAAATGAGTTCACGAACGGTTCATGAACACTTACCGAACGAGATTTTATATTCGTGTTCGTTCATTAAGGAAATGAGCGTGTTCGCGAACGGTTCACGAACACAAACAAACACAAATAAATTTGGCGAACGCGACGAAGGATAAAGATAGATGGCCCAGAGAGTAGCACTCGAACTTGAATCTCTTATTGTGTTACGGAGGTCGATCGTATTCGCCGATGTAAATAATGAGAAATGAAAGGGAAATGATGCATAAACAAGATGAAAATGGGTTTCATAGTTTAATTGTTAGGGTAATAAAATAAAGAGTAAATTGCCATTTTCGCCCCTGAGGTTTGGGCACATTTGCCATTTTAGTCCAAAATGACACTTTGGTACCATTTTGCCCCCCACGTTTGTAACTTTTTTCCATTTTCGTCCAAATGGCTAACCAAGTTACTTTATATTTGTTATGTGGTAATTTTGAAAATTTTAAAATATAAGGGGGTAACTTGCAATTTTTGTGTTATAGATATATCAAAGCACATACATACAACACATACATACATACTGCACTAGTCCGACCCATCTCTCTCTCTTCTCAACAAACGCCGCCCATCTCTCCGGCACAACCATCACAAATCCGGCACAACCATCACAAATCCGGCACAACCTGCAACTCCGGCACAACCATCACAAATCCGACCCATCTCTCTCTCTTCTCTCTCTCTCTCTTCTGCGATCGTGAAGGGTAATGGCAGATGATGAGTCGTCGGCCACCACCACCACTCTCTCTCTTTCTCACCGCTTTTCTCTCTCACTACGGCAGCCGGATGTTTCTAATCTAGGGTTTCGCTCAGATCTGATGAAGATGATGCTAATGGCGGTTGCTGGTGGAGTTGGTTGGTGGTTGTTGAGTGACGAACGGCGGTACAGATGACGCGATTGAGAGCTAGATCGTTTTTTAACCAGAGAGTTGGTGAATTTAACGGTGACGGGTGGTTAGGGTTTCGATTTTCAATTGAACAAGTTGACATTGGATCGGGTTGTTGATGTTGATTCGCCGTATTGTCAAGAATGATAGACCTCCTGTGGATGATGCTGATGATGATGATGTTAATCCGTCAGTTTCTGCTCAAGGATCTGTTTTGGGTTCGTGGGGGAATAAGAAATGGGGTGATTCTTATTTTGCTAAAAAGGTAAATCTGGTATTCAAGTTGCTTTTTTGTTGTTTGAATGTACGGTGAGTTCAGATATATGAATCGATCAGTTAGACTTTCTTGATGTATTTTGCAAAATGTCTGTTATTGAAATGCTTATGTGTATACAGAGAATAAGAGATATGAAAGTGGTTGTGGAGGTGGTGGGGATTGGTGGCGGAGGTGGTAGGGAATGGTGGTGGTGGTGATGGTGGATGAGAGAAGAGAGAGATATAGAGAGAGAGAGTACTGATGATACTCTATAAATTAAAAAATACTGATTCACTATATAAATTAAAAAAATTATTAAAAAAACATTATAAATTATAGAGTAAACATTACAAGTTACCCCCTTATCATTAACAAATTTCAAAAATGCCCAATTTGACGTTATTAAGTGACTAGGTTAGGCATTTGGACGAAAATGGCAAAAAGTTACAAACGTGGGGGGCAAAATGGTACCAAAGTGTCATTTTGGACGAAAATGACAAATGTGCCCAAACCTCAGGGGCGAAAATGACAATTTACTCTAAAATAAATAAAACTTTAATAATATAAAAAGTACAAATAAAATATAAAAAAGTACAAAGATCTTCAATTAAAACACAAACATACAAACATAAATGAACGCAAATCAACGAATGTTCATGAACATGTTCACGAACACGTTCATGAACACCTTACCGAACGTTCACGAACACAATCGAACGAACGAGACCTCTGTTCATGTTCGTTCATTTAACTAATCGAACGAAATTTCTTGTTCATGTTCGTTCGTTTATTAAACGAACGAACATAAATGAACTTCCCGCCGAAAGGTTCACGAACTGTTCGCTGAACGTTCGGTTCGTTTACAGCCCTACCCAAGACTGAAACTGTACTTTACTCTATTTAAAATCTTGTTAACAAACAAATAAATAATACCAGACTTGTTCGATAAAAGGGTTCATGTTTATGCCTCGAGGATAAGAAATTATATTAAATAATTATATTATAGGTTGAGCGGAAAACGCAAATAATCAAATCATAATTGAAATAACCGAAAAAACTAAACTTTACTTGAGAAGCCGATGATTTGGTTATAACTTTTAATATCCAATTTATATGATTCAGATATAGTTGTGGGTATATAAACATGCAACCAATCAACTGAAGCGAAACAACATTTAGGGGCTGTTTGGTAGCCTCTTAATGACCATTCAGATGCTACCTCTTAATGGTTTAAAAGCTCTGAATGAATAAGAGGTAACCTCAAGTCTAAATGGTTAAGAGGTAACCTCTGAAAGATAAATCATCACATGTCACATTCTTCTACCTTATCATTGATAAAATTCTTAATGGTTTCATTAAGAGGTAGCATCTTAATGACCATTCAGAGGCTACCAAACAACCCCTTATACTTTTTAGAGTAAACGTTAGTTTACAAACCCTGTGGTTGGACTCTCATGACACTTTAGACGCCGTTAAGAAATCTTTGGATATTTACATTCATGTTGTTTCCAATTTCCTACACTTTACAACCTTCTGTGGTTGACCCTAACGTTGATCATTTGAAACGTGGTGAAATGACTTTATTGCCCTTCTTTTAATAACACCCTAAATAATACACTCCATGCCCTAATTTCTTTCCCAATTAGTGGTTCATCACCTTCATCTCGAATTCTTAATCATCATCATTATCGCATCAACACCCTCATCTTCAATTCATCATCATCATTGATTCCGCAACCACCATCTCCACCATGACCAGCCACCACGACCATCGCATCGTCACCCCATCTTCACATCATCAACCTCATCTCAAATTCATCATCATCGTGGAGTCCGCAACCACTATCAGCAGCAACCACCATCTCCACCATGACAATCCACCCACAACCATCGCATCATCATCGTCATTATCATCATCATCGCATCATCACCCTCATCTCCAACATGTTACTATGAAAGTGATTATTCTAAGCAGTAGGTTCCATACATATGCTCTGCTCCAATAAAGGTGAGTAAGGCTTTAATTTATGGTTTGGTTTGGTAATTTGGATCATATATATTGAAATATGTTCTGCTCTAGTTGCAGATTTGAAGCTAAAAAATAAAGGGAGCATCATGTATTAAGGATGGGGGTGTGGTATAAAGCCCCAAGGGGCTTTATCACGTCACATCAGCGCCATGTCATATAGGGGGCTTTAAAGCCCATCCCTCTAACTGCCATGCAATAGTTTAAAGCCCATTTAAAGCCCCATATTAAAAAAATACAAATAAAGAAATAAAGAGGACAGGATTTGATTGGCTGAAAAGAATGGGCCCCACCTGTACCCCCTTTAGCGCGCTCGTTACTGCAATGGAGCCCTCTCCATAGCGCCCCTCTTTGGCGCCCAAGGGGTGGCTATGGGGCGCTAAAGGGGGCTAAAAATGGTGATTTGGCGAGGGGCGCTATACCACACCCCCTGGCCTAAGGCTAGAGGGTCTGGTTTAAAGCCCTAGGGGGTTTATTACGCCACGTAAGCACTACGTAGGCGACACATAAACAAGGGGGCTTTATCGCTAACTTACACGGTGTGGAATAACGCCCCTTTTAAGGCTATAGGGTGTGGTCATGACCCTAATGACCACCACGACCCTCCACATTAGTGCCATGTCACCCACCACTAATCTACCATTCAAAACCACTACCCTAAGTGTGTGGTCATGACCCAAACCACTAGCCCCTTATTTAATTTATCTTTGTCTAAAGAAAAAAGAAATGATTTCTTGAAAAATGAAAAGAAGGACCATGGTTTATTCCATGCAAACCATGGTGGATCAAGCAAGGGGTGGTGTAACCTTCCATTCATGTTCCTAGGTGACGAATCATGTCTCAATCATGACCCCACACCCTTTAGCCTAAAGCCCCTTTTAACTGTATTAAAAAAATAAATAAATAAAATTTGATTGGTTGTTGAAGGTTGGTCCCCTTGATTTCTTTCTCTCCCGCCCGTTATTCCTTTGACGGAAGCCAAGGATAGCGCCCTCTTTAACGGAAGTGGGGTGGTGTAGGGCGCCATAGGACGCTAAAGTTGATGAGATGGCATGGGGCGCGGAGCCACACCATCTGGCCTAAAAGTTTTGTGGGTTTTGTTGTATGACATGATAAGGGATTTTTTGGTGGGTGTTTCTTGCATTGGGAGGATTTTTAAAAGAAGTTTTCGGTGGTGATGGTTGGAAAGTGTTGGGAGTTAATGGTGAAGGTTGCAAACCGTAAGAAGTTTTAATGAGAAGGCGACAATACAAAAATGCCCCTGTTGGTGACTGTTAACAAGACGGTCAACTAAAAAAGGTTGTAAATTGTAGAAAGTTGGAAACAGCGTGGATGTAAAATCTACAACAGTTTCTTAGGGGCGTCTAAAGTGTTTGGAGTGTCTAACCACAGGGTTGTAAACTGACGTTTACTCTATTTTTTTTAATTTATAGATAACTGTGTTAGAATCACGTGTATTACACAGGTTGCATAAATGTAATTTATATAATAAATAAAAGATATATCTTTAAACAAACTCGTATATTGCACGTGTTAAATACAATATGGTGTCATATGTTAACACAAATAGTCATCAAGATTTATCTTTTAAAAATGACCATTGATATACTATTTACTTATTATAATATTTTACTTTGTTTTTTTTATTTTTCATAAATGTAATTTTATATAATAAATAATAAAAAAGATATATCTTAAAAAAAACTCATATATTGCACGCGTAAAATAAAATATAATGTCATATCTTAACGCATACAGTCGTCAAGATTTATCTTTTAAAAATGAACTTTGATGTACAATTTATTTATTATAACATTTTACTTTTTTATTTATTATTAGGTTAAAACATATGTATTACATGGGTTGAGCCCCTTTTTAAGATACATTCAAATTATGAGATACAATTATTTTAGTTAGTTTTATGCATCTTCATGCTTATTTATTTATTTATTTATTTCATTTATAAAACATTTGTCATAAATTTGTATTCAAGAGAGTTTACGGTACAAAAAGTTGGAGATCGATCCCCACGTTTTTATATATTTCATCATTTTTATGAATTATTTAAAATCGAGAATTAAATTCTCTTTCAGTAGAGTATATGATTGTTATATTTAAAAATGGTGTCCTTTCTACGTGTTGATGCAATGTGCGATAAATGATGGGTTTAAACCAATTATAACAGTACGCCTACCATTTTAGCGATGCGTCTAAAACCCTTACAATTTGATAGAATCATATACCCGACCTAGAATAATTATTTAATTCTAGTGAAAAAAAACAACAATATAATTATCAAGTATATATCAAACCAAAACCTTTGATTCATGATTTACCATAATGTCAATCACCGAACTCTAAAGTATATATCTATTACTAATAAAAACAAACGTTTATGCTTATCTAAATTTTTTTTAGAATTATTTATAGAAAAAAATATTTATCATTATCTATTTTTTTGTTTAAAATTATTACTATTATTATTATTATTATTATTATTTACTATGGTCATAATAAAAACAAACGTTTATGTTCTTATCTAATTTTTTGTTTAAAATTATTATTATTTAATATGAGAGATAAATAGGAAAATAAGGTAAGATAGCACAAGGATATGACACGTGTCCAAAAAAGATTTTCATTTTTGCTTTTAAAATTATTGCTATTTAATATGAGAGATAAATAGAAAAATAAGTTGAGAAAACACCATGAAGTGACACGTGTCCAAAAAAGATTTTCATTTATTAGTATAGAAAGATATGTTATATGCCAAAATAGTTTATTATAACATTTTAAATGTCGCTTAAAATTCTTAACTAGTGAAGATTATTCGCGGTTTGCAACGGGTTTTCGGAAGGTATCAGTTCGGTTCGATACGATGCTGGCTAATCAAAAGAAACATGCCCAAGAATATCGACAAATATTTTTTACATCGAATGAATACCGTTGTCAGCATTGGTTCGGTTCATCTCGCTATCATTATCATACTTACACTCACTGTAGTTTACGATACCAAAAAAATACTATATTGGGAATACAACTCTATTTTCAAAGAAATTTATATCGCCATGTCAAGAAAACCACTAACATGAATATGGTACCAGAATTGACATGGATATTGGTTCGCTTCCTCATGTTTATAAAAATCAAGTATGTTTGACCGGTTTGAATGAAACTTTTATTAAATCATAGATAAATATAAACATGTCGCAACAGGATACTTAGATTTTTTTTTTTGATATGACACATTATATTACTAAACTAAGCTGATGAAAAAACTAATTGATTCACCTTGTATAAAAAAACTAGAACCCGATTAAGCTCATTTCAGCGGCGTTACTAAACTAGATTTGACAATATATATATTATATATATAGTTAATTTTAAACTATACATATGTATATACTACGAAAAGCTTAGGGAAATGTGTGGTCAAGAATACTTCTTAAATTTCTCAAATAGGGGGACTTCT
>JARYGA010049423.1:0-40555 GCA_030545235.1 Helianthus tuberosus
GGCTGACCAGCTGATGACGTGCTACTATAACAGGCTTGCTGTTGCACAGGTAGTGGATTGCCGTACAAATCTGTGGTTGGTTGAACAACCGTTGGTCTTGAGGAAGGTGGAAGTGGATTTCCATATAGATCTGTTGCTCCGATAGATCGAACAGGTAATGGATTTCCAAACATATCAGTTGCTACGATAGATCGTTGGCTTGGCTGTTGCGGAGCTGGTTGTAGTGGATTTCTATACAAGTCTGTGGTTGGAGTTGGCTTTACAGGAACTTGTATCTGATTTCCATACAAATCTGTGCTTGTGACAAACGCCGTTTGAAGTGGAGTATGTTGAGCACGTCTTGCAGAAGTGCTAGAAGCTCCATAATACATATCAGGATTTTGTTGTACTAGAACCTTTTTCGCCTTTAGAGTTTCTTCCTGATCTTTATTCTCCAACATCTGAACGAAATCATTGATTGAGGTTGTAGCTATTGTACCATTGTACTTCAAAATTTCCAAGAAACCCTTCCATTGAAATGGCAGCGCATCGGCCAACTTTGTGACAACCTCTGAAGGAGTTGTTACTAGCCCATAATGATTCAACTCAGTCAGCAAGTGATAAAATCGACTTGTCAAATCTCTCAAAGATTCTCTTTCCATACATGTGAAACCATCAAACTCTTTCTTGAGTAAGTCATGTCGTAATTTGCGTGACGCTTCGTTTCCTTCACCACTCGTCTTCAATGCGTCCCATAACCGCTTTGTTGTCTTGAAGCTAACAAACTGATGATAGATTTCTTTGTTTAATGCTTGAGTTAGAATAGAAAAAGCCTTCTTTTCTAAATCATAAATCTTCTTATCATCTGGAGAAAGATCTGCAAAAGACGCGGCAGTTGAAGCGGCAACATCAAGTGCTTGATCGAAGTCTATAATGAATTGTAACCATAACTCCGTGTTTTGCCCAAGAATATACGTATGAAATCTGTCTTCCCATCCCGGATATTCATTCATGTGCATTAGCTTCGGTGGACGATTATTGCTTCCGGTTTCATTTTCGCTTAAAGTATACTTTGAATACATTGATTTTGATTTGAAACAAACGCCCATTGAGTTGACGAAATTTGAGGTGACGACGATTGTGCAGGAGGTTCGGCCCATTAAGGAGATAATCCCGTGCTCCTATACTTATTTTTCGTATTAGACGGAGTACCCCACCAATCCGGATTCATTTCGAATATTTAATGACGAATACCTGAATAAATCACACAAATCAAACAGTTAAGAATGAGTTACAAGTCTTCTGTTTAAAAATAACACAAGTATGTGACCAAAATAGTGGTTTTCGTCGCTTATATGTTTGACGAAGATGATTGATTTTGTTAAAGCACCGGATCGATGACGAACATCAAACATTGCACTTGATTCAAGACATGAAGAACAATCATAAACAACAAAGATAGAAAGATGTAGAAGATGAACCCTTTATTATTCAATCAGTCATCACAGATTACACAAACCAAAGGAGTATACATCATCTACAAGCTGGTTTAGATCACAGAGATCTAAACCCTAGCTTTCTCTCACTAACACATACTTTCTCTCTAGGATGTGCACACCAGGAGGAACAAGAAGTTAGGAGAGGTGCACAAAGCTTCTCTAGTGTTACCCTAATCTACCCTATACAACACATATATATAGACTAGGGACTAAACCCGGACAAAACATATTGTCCGGGATAAAAAACAAATAATTCGGACAACAATAATAATCAACATATTCTGAGTTTAACATCATAAACTCGGAACTGATAAAGCTACCGAATGCTTGACTTGGCTTGGACTTTGTTGACCGTTGAACTGAACGGATAAAGCACAGTTACCCGGCAGGAACTGCACTTACAGACTCCCCCTTAACTGTTGCTATCAGTTCTGTCTGACACTGATATCTTCAGTCACCGGATACTGCAATTACAGACTCCCCCTTGACTGATGATATCATGTCTGCTTTCAACTTTGGCTGAGACTTGATCTTTCCGGCAGAGCACAACGATCTTCAACCATTCTAATAAAAGACTTGCTGACGATCACTTAAGTCCGCTTTGAGAAACCCGAAGAATCCAACATCAAACACTGTAGATCCTCCCCCTTAAACTACTCCCGAATCAAGTTAATGCGAACCGACCTACAACCACATGTAAGAATATCGCTCTATACATTAATCTTCAAACCTAACCGATAGCAGAAAGAAACACAGGATTTCCAATGCCCAACCTTGAACACTTCAAACTTCACTAAGACATGAAGCTCAGTTCGATAAGTTAATAACAAACTGAACTTTGTAAAAGTACATCCACCAACTTGATCAAAAGTCTGCAACCCTTCATGTATGATCTCATCTCGTCACGAATCTTCATGAATCAATCTCCTATCTTCATGAATCCACTGAATCCCCGATGGCTTTCATCTCTGATCTTCCCCTTAAGAAGATGCACCATATTATTTCGAGAAATGACTAGCAACTGTCTTGGAAGAGGGACCAAGAAACTAAACTTCTCTACTAAAGAGGGGCCAAGAAACTAATCTTCTCTACTCTAAACAGCAACATAATAAGGCTCAATCTTTAACTAGTCGTCAACCGAGAAATCAACTTCATCACGTCAACACTTGATTAACAACACAAACACACGTGACGAAATTCCATTACACACGAGCCTTTTACACACAAGCTTTAGATTTACGAAGAAAATAGGATTTTTACTCCCCCTTATTGTAAGAACCCCTATTTCGAGAATCTGATCAGTCACCAGATACTGCACTTACAGACTTCAACTAGTTGCCAAACGAACAATTTGCTTCATGTTTTAAACACTTCGCCACCGGTAAGATTAACACTAAGTTAATCTCAAAGATAGTAAACATGAACTTGTTTCGATGTAGCACCACAGGCTTTTGATTTACAAAGAAAATAGGAACTTCAAAATTTTTACTCCCCCTTTTTCTTTGTAAACAATACAGAAGTCCAAGCAAGTCTTATTCTCTTCACCTCCTCACTTGATCCGGACAACATAAGTACCATAAAGCTTTTGGATAATCCGAAACCGACTTCAAGTTTCCAAACTACACATAATTCTGTGTAGGTCCACCCGGAGGATCGAGTAACCTCTATTCCCTGTTTTCCGACAAACCCGAGAGTGCGGAATCCAAACGGGTAAGTTAAACCAAGTTACGAACACGCAAGACACAAAGATTCAATGATTACCACACAATGTATTAATGCTAGAAAACGGTTACAATGCAATGTTTACAAGATAAACCTATAAACTCTCTGTTGTGTGTGTTCTCTCCGAAATCTATTCAGACTCCTTCCTTTTGTTATGTCTGTTGTCTGTGTATATATACCAACATGCTTGACGAAATCAAATGGCCCACGAAAACACATGACGAAATCTAAGATCTGGATTTCGTCCCATAGTGTTTTCGTCCCTTTTGGTTTTCACCAAAAGGGTTTTCATAGTGTTTTCATCATTTGTTGGACCTTCTGATTTAGTCCCATTTGTGATTGGGCCAAAACTTCCTCATGTTATGGGCCAAGACACTAGAGCTTGGGCTTGGACATGTTGAGCCAACAACAAACAGACAACTAATAAACATAATCTAAATGCAAACTGCACAGACGCAATTGCATCTACATCTAACTTTACAAAGTAAAACGCATACTGAGTCAAGACAGGAGGTTGTATTGACTACGGCCTTCACTTCGTAGACGAGTCGAACCGAGCCGAGCCGTATCCACAAAATATGTATCAACAAACTCCCCCTTGGATGCTGCTTGCGAGGTTCGTAATCTCGTTCTCCATCTCTTGATGGTGCATTCATTATCGGAAAGGATCTTCAAAGTCTTCACGTGAAACAATCAGGGAGTGTATCAACAAACTCCCCCTTGAATGATACTCGAGAATCTTTTGAACTTCAATACTTTAGATCCTTGTGGTGTTGATGAGTGATCAACTGCAACCCGATCATCTTGATCTTCAGATTGCATCACTGTCGTGTCTTCACTTTACGGCTTGTCTTTTGACAAGTTCTCTTCGCCTTTAACTGATTCTGATGTAGCATCTGCACATACAAGAAAGCTAAACACGTAATGAGAACAACCGCTTGGAATTTAGACAAATTAAACAACGACACATATGAGATCAAATCTCAATCAAACACCGACCGACAACAGTTTGAAAGTTTAGAAAATGATCAATTTTAATCCTTTAACTTTCAAAACTAGTTAACTTCGACAGTTTATGAAGGTGCAATTGTTTTCCGGCTTACAATCAGGATTTTGGGTAGGATAGACTCGAGTTCCAACATCGGTTAATCAAAAATAAACTAGAAGCAAAATCTTTTTGGATTTTATAAAGTTTATATTAAAACACACCTAAAATCTTTTTGGAATTTTTCATTTTTCAAATGTAAAGACGGAAAGCAATAAATAAATATATACAGAGATACAGAAACTAAAAGCAGTAAACAAATATTTACAGACATTCTTTTTGCGAGTTTCGAGGGTAAGAGAATCATATCAGTGTACGGTCATGTCAAAACGCTCTTTTTGTTCTTATAGTTAACAATTAGATAAGCATCCTATAACAATTATCGGTATTGTTGTCCACTTAAGCTCAACTTATCAGATGTAATCATGGCGAGGGGAAAATATTTACAGACATTCTTTTTGCGAGTTTCGAGGGTAAGAGAATCATATCAGTGTACGGTCATGTCAAAACGCTCTTTTTGTTCTTATAGTTAACAATTAGATAAGCATCCTATAACAATTATCGGTATTGTTGTCCACTTAAGCTCAACTTATCAGATGTAATCATGGCGAGGGGATACGTTAAGGTATGATTTATACTTACCGACCGGTGTTCATCCACACACGACACATTCCCGTATCAAGGTATGCAGGAGAGTTCATCTTACCGGTGAGTATACCGTTTATCATCTGTTTGACCGTATAAAAGAATGTGAGAAACTCACTTATTTTGATTTGAAAAACAAGCCCTATGTGATAGAATCACTTATTGATGAGGAACTTGATTTTCAGACGCATGAAGGGCACAGGAGCAAGTCCGTGAACAGGTCAGTACTTTCGTACAGCAAAGAGATGAACTTGACTCCCGCAAAGAATCTGTGATATATTATCACTTGTTTTGTTTGGACATGTGATTGTTGATCACTTATTGAGGTCGAATGCAATATGTACACGTATGTATAGTATCATGGAAGATCTAGACTTCGTCTCCGTTTGTTTCGGTTTGATACAACCATGATACCCAGATGATAAGACAGCATAAAGACCGAATATCTCAGAACCTCGGCAATCTCTCAAACGAAATTTCGGTACTAAGACCATATGCCAATGTGCGGTTCCCACCTGGTCTCAGTTGATTTAATATTTATATCACCCTGCACACTTTAAAATGATTGTGAGCCTACCGATACATCTTATATAGAGCTGCTTAACATTTTTCATTTTGCATTTCAGTTCGAAGAGGTTTAGACAGACCACTGATGTACTATCATTTTCTCTTTTCCTCGCCAGGAAACTCATTTTTGTTTTTCCAATGTTTTTGAGTTTTGAAATTTTTCACTGTTTTTGAATTTTTCAAATTTGGATTTACTCCCCCTAAAATGCAACAAACTAAGATAAATTTTAAAAACACAAAGGTATTTACAAAAAGTATTTCCCAGTGTCAGTTAACTCATAATTTTACCTTAATTCCGTTTACCAAAATTAATTTAATCAGAAATGATTTATCGAATTTTGGAAAAATCAGTTGGCACGTCGGTAAGCGGTGCGGACCATGACAACATTGACGAGTTTCATATTAAAAACAATCACGTGTGAGGTGATATTCGAGATCAACGTGTCAGGTCAAGGAGTGCTGTACGAGATGATAATAATTCATAAAGCAGCATAAATATCGACAAAGATAGGAGAGATTAGAAGTTCAAAACCGTATCCTGCAACTGCTTCGTGCATTGCCAAGAATCTGAGTGCTCTCCCAAACTGGATATCCACCCGGTGTGGATTTCAAAGTCGATTTTGTAGCCACTGAGAAATCTCTTGACAGCAACAAGATCATAAACCTTTGGGTCCGGCTGGTCTTCCACATTGCACCAGCGAAGGTCTTTGTCTTTCTCTTGAGAAGTAGTGTGCGGTTGTTCAATCCATGCCAAGGCATCCGCACACCCGGTTGGTTTGTTCAACAAACACATTTTCTTCAATCACACCGCGAAGAAATGTACACTGCACGTTCACCTTGTTGATTTTGATCTTCAGACGTGCTGCAGGTGCGTACATTTTGATTTGAATCTATCCTGGGGACCCGATCAAAGCCTTTAACAATCCAACTTTGGAATGATTTTCAATTTGTCGAAGCTTTTCAATTTCTTTCGACAGACAATTCTGTCTTCTTTTCTTTTTCTCTCCATTAAAGGCAACAATATCTTTTGTCGCCGATCTTGTGCATGGACACTCCACTATCAACAATCCGATGACTATCGATAGTTCCTCTTGGAACATCCTGCACACTCACTCAGAGATTAGTTGGAGAGGGGGACCCAAGCCTTAACAGACTTGGGTCGTCCTTCATCATCGAGGATTGTGACTTCGATTTCCGGATGATTCGGAATGGATTGAGCTTCCCCTAAAACAGTTACCGATTTTGGTTTCCAAATCTGTTTTTGTTTTTCATTTTTAATTTCTAACTTAACAGACTTTGTTTGGACAACCTCCGGTTTTAACTCCTTTTCAACTTCTTTAACGTTTTGACGTCGTTGTTTTGTTTCTTGTTCTTTAACAGTTCTTTTATCATGTTTTGGTGAAACAGGACGACGTTGTGGGTGAACTTGTTCAGAGGGGGCTCTTTCAACAAAATTTGGTTTGGGCGAGTTTGTGCAGTCTTTAATGATGTGCCCAAACTTCCCACACTTAAAACACGTTCTCCTTTCAACAAACTTAGGAGATTCTGTTCGATGATCTGACATTGAATTTGTAGACCCCGAGGTACTAGCTTCACACCCGTTTGTGTGTTGGGTGTAATTGTTTTGAGCGTTACGCTTTAAAATTCTGACTTTTTGAACAAAATCGGTGTTTGATTTATTTTCAAAAGTCTCCACCTTGTCGGTACCCTTGGAGGCCACAAATTTAACATCTTTGCATTTCTTCTTGTCACGAGCTCCTTTTGTTTCAGCCTTTGGGCGTAAAGCCTTAGGCTTTTGAGCTCGTTGTTGTTGTTTACCCTTAAAGGCGACAGGTTGTTGCTTAGTCGGTAATTTCTGATTTTCATGCTGTTTCCTAACTTCAGCTTTTGGAATAGGATCACACTGAGTTACAGAAACTCTCGGGATCCCTTTTTCCAAAAACTTACTTGTAGTATCTTCAAACACTTTGTCAATCAAAGATTGATTGACGTTTTTGATTGGAAAATCTTGGTTTGAATAAATTTTACCATCACCGACCAAAGTGTACAACACGTTATCACTTTTAATGGTAGACACTGTCTCGGTGATAGGATCCATCTCTTGTTTAGCATTTGAATGCACAGCAGGAGTAGGAGGATCACACAGAATGTGATTCTCAATAGGCACTTCTACTCCTTTTCTATCTTCAAGAGATTTATCCTCATCACTCACATCTGATTCATCATCCGAAGAATCATAGTCCTCAACGGTTGGAGGACTTTGATTTGAAGCACATGATGACTTTTCCTTGCTATCAGATGAGCCCTCCGATGAATTGTCCGATTTGAAACCTGGGCCAGTAGTAACTTCCTCATAATCAAGAGGCACACTGGGCTCAAACCGAGGCATATCCTCTTTATCGGGCGACTTGGTAGAGTCGTGTCTCAAAGGGGGTGGACACTTCCTATAACCAACGCCTTTAACGTTTCCCTTTAGTTTCTGAACGTCAATGATATGATCAAGCACATATCGGGAGTTAGAATAACTCTCCAATTTAAGCTTGATCGCTTCATATTCACACTTGGCCGTGGCTAGCTCTTTCTTGGTTTCCTAAATGATATTAATGTAGTTATTAATACCAATTTGTTTGTTGAAAACAGTTTTTGTTAATTCGGAAACACTTTTCTTTTAGGTTTCAATAACTGTTTTAAATTCCTTTTCATTGCGAGCTAAGGCCATGTTTGCCTCTTTGTACTTTGACAGTTCAACAACTAAACTCTGATTGTGACTATGAATCGTATCACATTCAAGTTTCACTCTATCACATTCATGTTTCATATCAGCACAATCACTACATATGCTAGGAGTTTCAGAATTTACCTGACTTGTCGAGGCTGAGACATTTGACATAAAGACAGTCTGAGAAGAGAAAGATCCATCTTCACTGAGAATCTTCTCCATTTCTTCTGATGTAGCATCAGCTTTCTTGATCAAGTCAGAATTTTTACATTTCATCTCCTTGGCACCATTCGACAAACTATCAGCTTCAGAATCCATTCCCTCCTTGACGTCCGATTCTGAACTGTAATCACTCACATATGAGCTATCTTCATCAGTGCCTCCAGTATATCCTGAACTGTCATCATTTCCTGAAGATTCACCATCATTGACATTCTTGACAATTTCAGCATAAAACGCAGTTCTTGTTTGATCACCGAAAGGATTTTGGTTGCCTTTTTGAGGTTGGGCTTGAGGTGGTTTAGAAAAATAGGAAGTTGGATCAAATTGGGGTTGAGGTGTGGCAACTTGAGGTTTAGAAAAATAGGCAGTTGGGTCAAATTGGGGTTGTGGTGATGCAACTTGAGGTTTCGGAAGATAGGCATTTATGTCAAATTGGGGTTGTGCAACTACTCCTCCAAAATAGTGTTGATACATATTATGTGGTCGCGAATCGGTTCGGTTCAACTCAGTTCGGTTCGACCCGGTTAGGTTCGGCTCAAGCCCGACGTCACGACATTCCTCCGTCGTGCGCCCCAGAGTTCGACACGCGAAGCACGAAGCGCCGCGAGCCGGTTCCCGCCGCCACATCATCATGACATCATCATGATGATGTCACTTGTTTGTCTATGGCTTACAATTTGCATATTTGTTGAAGTCTGTACGTACATGTGCATGAAGCTTGGGCCAATCAACTTAATAGCAAAATATATGATTGGTCCACTACTCTTTGGGCTGAAACAATTACCTGGGCCGAACCTCAATTAGCCAACATGTATATGTCGACGAAACAAGTGTGTTTCGTCGACTTTGAAGACATTTTAATGTGTTTCGTCGACCTGCTTCTGTTTCGTCATTGCTGTGGCTATAAATAGACAGTCTCTAGTCTGAAAATGTTAGACACAAGAACAGAGAACACACACATACACAAGAGAACTTTGAGAGTTTATAGAATACATCTGTAAACATTGAGCTTGTAACTGATCTTTTCATACGTATTAATACAGAGGTGTTAATCGGTGAATCTTGCGTGTCGTGTATTTGCGTGTTCTATCTCGGTTTGCCTTCCCGGTTGGATTCCGCACAACCGGGTTGGTTTGTACACAAGGATTAGGCGACTAGATCCTCCCCTAGCCGGACCTACAAGTGGTATCAGAGCCTTGGCTCAGAGCCTTGGCTCTTGTCCTTGTTAAAACCGAGGTGTTCTTGCTGTTTTTCGGGTTTGAAAAGTTCACTTTTTTCTGGAAAAACATCTTAAAATCGGGTTTAATCTTGTGTTTTTGCTTTATGTTTTGTTAAAAAACCGTGTTATTCTCATGCTCACATGTTAGTTTTTGGTTTTTATTAAACATTTTAGCAAAATCGTTTGTTTCGGAAGGTTTCGTTTTACCGGAAAACTGATAGTGTTCTTATCATCTTCAAACTGTTCTTCAAGTATTCACCTTTTTGATCTTTAAAAATCATTTGTGAAACTTGTTTGTGCTTTGGAAACTGATAAAAGATTAAAATATTGTAATCCATACCTGTTTGGTGAAACAGGCATGTCCTGAGCCGAAAGGAGCATACTGTTGTCAAAAAAGGATAAAGTCAAAAGTTTACCAACCCCTGACATCTTTTTCGACGAAACACATCTTGGCGAAACAAAACTTCAGTTTCGTCATAAGCATTATCAACGAAACAAAATTCATTTTCGTCGACTAAGTTGTTGGGCCTTTGATTTGTTTAGTAATTCTTTGGGCTTGTTTCGACAAAATAGAAAGCCCAAAAAGACTTTTTGTTTCGTCGATTGGTAAGCCCAACAAGGATCCATTTGTTTCGCAGATTTCAAATTAAAAAGGAGAAGCCCAAAAGAAAATTAATTTCTTTTGTTTTGTTTCGTTGAATTTAGTTTGTCACTTACCTTTTGTTGACCAACTTTAGAAGCCCAAACGATGAAACTGTTTCGTTGACCAACTTACCTTTTTGTTTCGTTGACTTTAGTTTGTGGATTTGTTTCGTTGAAAAAGTCTTGGGCTATATATTTAATTTTCTAATTCGTCACTACTGGACCTTAACAAGTTTTGGGCCCCCTGTTTCGTCACTTTGAAAGCCAAAAGGGACATCCTTGTTTCGTCAATTACAAGCCCAAAATCTGTTTCGTAAAAAATAACAAGTCTAAGTCAGTTTCGTGGAATTTTGGTTTCATCGAAACACTTGTAATTTTTAAACAGAAGGTTTGCAATTGTGATTTAACTGTTTGTTTGAGGTGTGTTTTTCAGGTGATCAATTTTCCTTATCAAATATGTATCCGAGTTGGTGGGGTACTCCGTCTCCGGATACAGGAAAGTATAGAAGTACGGGTTTGTCTCCTTCGTGGGCCGAATCTCCCGTACCGGTATCTTCGCAAAGCCGACGACCTATCATAGCAACTGATATGTTCGGAAATCCATTACCTGTTCGATCTACCGGGCCAACAGATCTGTACGGAAATCCGCTTCAACCAGTTCCTCAACCAGTGCCTCAACAGCAAACCCAAAGGCCTCCTGTGACAACTGATCTATATGGCAATCCAATACAAGTTCCAGTAAAGCCATCTCCAACAACAGACTTGTATGGAAATCCTCTACAACCCGCTCCACAACAGCAAGTCTATCGGCCATCTACTGTAACTGCTTGTTTTGCTGAGGTTGTCAAGGATCTTAAGCACGCCAGTGGTGGAGAATCTTCCACCAATGGTGGTGAATCTTCTGAAGATGAAGACAGTTCTGGTTACAGTAGAAGCTCAGATGAAGAATCCTCAACTTCAGGCGATGATCATTTGGATGACACGTCAAGTGTGTCAGTTGATGCAGATGTTGATTGGCTATTGGGAGAAGCTGCAGCAGAAAATCATAGAAGATCTATATTGGTGGATCAAGCTGCTTATTCTTCTTCTTCTCTTCATTCAGCCTTTATGGCTAATGTCGACAGTTCATCAAGTCAGGTATGTGTCGATGAACCCACTGCTGTTAATTGTGATAATTGTGCTAGATTAAGTGTTAAATGTGCTGATCTGGAGGCAAACATGTCTGAGTTGCAAGGCAAACATGATGCTTTAAAAGCTAGTTTGTTTGACTTGCAAGACACACATGTTTCGTTGAATGCTAAGTGGTGTGAGTTGCAAAGCAAACACGAGGCTTTGCAAGACAATTATGATGTGACATTCATCCACAACCAAAAGTTGACCGTGGATCTTTCTAAGTGCACAGAAGCCAACATGTTTTATGAAAACCATGAAAAGGAATTTAAATCGATGATTGAAAAATTAAAGAAAGATAAAACCGAGCTGACAAAAATGGTTTCCAGAAAACAAACTGACATTAATTTGTATATAACTCGCCTTGAGATAATGCAAAAAGAGATGGCTTGTGTGAAAACTGAAAGTGAGGCGATCCAGCTTAAGCTAGACAGTTATTTGAGCTCTAGCTATGTATTGGATCACATAATTGACGTTCAGAAAGAGAAAAAGGATGTCACATGCATTGGATACAAGAAATGTCTACCACCCGTGAGAAACAATTATGATGCCATGCCTGATGAGGAGTATAGAACTCACTTTGAACCATCTGTTCCTTTGGACGTTGAGGAATTTGCTACAGGACTCGGATACAAGAAGGAAGTATCGTCAGATTCGGATGTGTCAGCAGATACATGTGTGTCTTCTGCTGAACCCAATCAGGATCCTCCAGTTGTGATTGAGGATGCTGATTCTTCTGATGATGAATCTGATGATACTGATTCAGCAAAGTCTGATGCGGTAATCAAAGAAGAGGACATACCTCTTGAGAATCATATTCTATGTGATCCTCCCGCAAAACCTGCTAAGACTGTTCCGACCGAGTCCACGTCTGCAAAAGAGTCTGAAAGTGTGGATTTGCTGTACACTCTTGTTGGTGATGATAAAATTTATTCTGACAAAGATTTTCCGATTAAGAATGTAAATCAATCTTTAATCAGTAAAGTTTTTGAAAATTCAACAAGTAAGTTTTTGGGAAAGACAGGATCACATGTTACAGTAACACAGTGTCCTCCTATTCCAAAGGCTGAAGTTCGAAAACAATATGGCAATCAGAAATTACCAACAGTGCAAAAACAGCAAAATCATACCAAACCAAAAGGAAAAGCAATGACTCAAAGTTAAAGGAAGCCGAATCAAAAGAAGAACAAGAATGTGAAATTTGTGAAATCAAAGGGAACGGACAAAATCGAAACTTTTGAAAACAAATCTAACTTGGATTTTGTTAAACAAGCAACAGTGTTGAAAAGAAATGAACCAAGTAGTTCAAAACCAAGTACCTCGGGGTCACAAAGTTCATCATTATCGGCAAGACGATCACATGATACTTCGGGGTTTGTTGAACGAAGATCATGTTTTGAATGTGGTACAATTGGACATATAATTCGAAATTGTCCGTATCTTCATAAGTTAAAAGACAAAGTTGATGATCCCCGTGAACGAAATTACCAAAAGCTATCTGTTTCTTCAAAACAAGATCCCCGCCTTGTAAGAGAAAGGGAAAAGAAACAGAAACGCCAACAGGTCAAGGTAATTGAGAAAGCACTTAAAACTGAAGTGGTTCAAAAACAATCTGTTCCAGTTAAACTTGAAAGTTCAAAATTTTCAAAAACTTCAAACAATCACGAAGTTAAATTTTCAAACAATCAAACTGGTAAAACTCAACAGACATGGAAACCTAAAATGACCACAAATTCAGGGGGACCATCACAATTTACGAATCATCAAAGAATGGAAGTTATTGTTGTTGATGAAAATGGAAGACCCAAGACCACAATGGCTTGGGTCCCCCTCTCCAACTAATCTCTGAATGAGTGTGTAGGATGTTCCAGGAGGAACTATTGATAGTCTTAGGATTGTTGATAGTGGAGCGTCCATGCACAAGATTGGCGACATAAGGCTCCGAAATATTGTTACATTTAGGAGAATATTGTTGCCATTGATGGAGAGAAAAGAAAAGGGAAAGAAGACAAAAATGTCTGATGCAAGAATGATGATGAAAGAATTTGACCACTTCGAAAAAAAATGAAGATCATGCCAAAATTGGTTGTTATGGTTTTTGATCGGGTCCTCAGGAAAGATTCAAATGAAAAGTACGCGCCTGCAGCACGTCTGAAGCCTTTTTTTAAGGTTCATGGATTTTGCTTCCACAAGAAGTTCCAAGTCAACAAGATAAACGTGTAGGGTACTTTTCTCTACGGTGTGATTGAAGAAAATGTGTTTGTTGAACAAACCAACCGGGTGTGCGGATGCCTTGGCGTGGATTGAACAACCGCACACTACTTCTGAAAGAGAAAGACAAAGACCTTCGCTGGTGCAATGTGGAAGACCAGCCGGACCCAGAGGTTTTTGATCTTGTTGCTGTGAAGGGATTTCAGTAGCTACAAAATCGACTTTGAAATCCACACCTGGTGGATATCCAGTTTGGGAGAGCACTCAGATTCCTTGCAATGCATGAAACAGTTGCAGGATACAGTTTTAAATTTCTAATCTCTCCTATACTTGTCGATGTTTAAGCTGCTTTATGAATTATTATCTTCTCGTACAACACTCCTTGACCTGACACGTTGATCTCGAATATCACCTCACACGTGATTGTTTCACTATGAAACTCGTCAACGTTGTTAAGGTCCACACCGATGACCAACGTGCCGACCTTTTTACCAAAGCATTTGACAAATCAAGATTTGACTTTTTATTATTGGCAAACGGCATTAAGGTCAAGCAAGAGTAAAACCAACATCGGAAAATCATTTTTGTAAATACCTTTGTGTTTTAAATTTTATCTTAGTTTATTGATTTTAGGGGGAGTAATTCCAAATTTGAAAATTCAAAAACATCGAAAAAATTCAAAAACACAAAAACAATAGAAAAGCAAAAATGAGTTTCCTGGCGAGCAAAAGAGAAAATGATAGTACATCAGTGGTCTGTCTAAACCTCTTTAAACCTTAAATAAAAAATGATAAGCAGCTCTATATAAGATGTATCGGTAGGCTCACAATCATTTTAAAGTGTGTAGGGTGATATAAACCTTAAATCGACTAAAGACTAGGTGGGAACCATTCATTGGCATATGGTCTTAGTACCGAAATTTCGTTTGAGAGATTGCCGAGGTTCTGAGATATTCGGTCTTTATGCTGCTTATCATCTGGGTATCATGGTTGTATCTTTTACCGAAAAATAACGGGGACGCAAGTCTAGATCTTCCATGATACTATACATACGTGTACATACTGCATACAACCTCAATAAGTGATTAACAATCACATGTCCAAACAAATAAGTGATAATATATCACATTTATCCGGGAGTCAAGTTCGTCTCTCTGCTGTACGAAAGTACTGACCTGTTCACGGACTGGCTCCTGTGCCCTCATGCATATGAAAATCAAGTTCCTCATCAATAAGTGATTCTATCACATAGGGCTTGTTTTCAATCAAAATAAGTGAGAATCTCACATCATATACGGTCAAACAGATGATAATCGGTATACTCACCGGTAAGATGAACCCTTGTGCATACCTTGATACGGGAATGTGTCGTGATGTGGATGAACACCGGTCGGTAAGTATAAATCATACCTTAACGTATCCCCTCGCCATGATTACATATGATAAGTTGAGCTTATATGGACAACAATACCGATAATTGTTATAGGATGCTTATCTTAATGTTAACTAATTGAACAAAGAGAGCGTTTTGGCATGACCGTACACTGATATGATTCTCTTACCCTGGAAACTCGCAAAAAGAATGTCTGTATATATTTATTTACTGCTTTCAGTCTTTACATTTTAAATATTCAAAATACCAAAAAGATTTTAGGTGTGTTTTAATATAAACTTTCTAAAAGCCAAAAAGATTTTATTTCAATTTTTTTTTCGATTGTACGTTGTTGGATCTCGAGTCTTCGTTACCTGAAACCTGATTGAAAACCGAAACAACTGATTCTTCATAAACGGTCAAAATTTGCAAGTTTTGAAAGTTAAAAACTGAAATTGATAAATTTATTAAACGTTCAAACTGTCGGACGGTAGTTGATTGAAATATGGTCATATGTGTGTCGCTTGTTTATACTAACTATATTCCAAGCGGTTGTTCTCATTACGCGTTTAGATTTCTTGCATGTGCAGATTCTAAAGGCAAGGAGAACATGGTCTATGACAAGCTTCGGAATGAAGACACGACGTGAAGGCTCTCAAAAGATAAAGATGATCGAGTTGCCGCTGACCATCATCAACACTACAAGGATTTCAAGTACTGAAGATCAAGTTATTCACGAGCATAACTCAAGGGGGAGCTTATGTTAAGGGGGAGTTTGTCAACACACTTCCTACATGAAACGGGGAGTTTGTTGATACACTTTCTGCTTTCAAGACGTGAAGACATTGAAGATCCTCCGACATAGAAGACATGGAAGATGAACCTCACGAGTAGCGTCCAAGGGGGAGTTTGTTGATACATATTATGTGGTCGCGACTCGGTTCGGTTCAACTCAGTTCGGTTCGACCCGGTTAGGTTCGGCTCAAGCCCGACGTCACGACATTCCTCCGTCGTGCGCCCCAGAGTTCGACACGCGAAGCACGAAGCGCCGCGAGCCGGTTCCCGCCGCCACATCATCATGACATCATCATGATGATGTCATGATGATGTCACTTGTTTGTATATGGCTTACAATTTGCATATTTGTTGAAGTCTGTACGTACATGTGCATGAAGCTTGGGCCAATCAACTTAATAGCAAAATGTATGATTGGTCCACTACTCTTTGGGCTGAAACAATTACCTGGGCCGAACCTCAATTAGCCAACATGTATATGTCGACGAAACAAGTGCGTTTCGTCGACTTTGAAGACATTTTAATGTGTTTCGTCGACCTGCTTCTGTTTCGTCATTGCTGTGGCTATAAATAGACAGTCTCTAGTCTGAAAATGTTAGACACAAGAACAGAGAACACACACATACACAAGAGAACTTTGAGAGTTTATAGAATACATCTGTAAACATTGAGCTTGTAACTGATCTTTTCATACGTATTAATACAGAGGTGTTAATCGGTGAATCTTGTGTGTCGTGTATTTGCGTGTTCTATCTCGGTTTGCTTTCCCGGTTGGATTCCGCACAACCGGGTTGGTTTGTACACAAGGATTAGGCGACTAGATCCTCCCCTAGCCGGACCTACAAATAGGAATTTGGGTCAAAAGCATTTGACACATAAGCTGTTTGTATCTTTGGTTGCTGGCTTGTACAACTCATGATTGATGTTAGAACAATTGTACCTGCTTAAAAACTAGAAAACACAAGAATAAGAATGTTTGACGAAATCCAATTGGTGATTTCGTCAATGTTATATGTGACGAAAACAGTTGATTTTATTCAAAGGGTTTTCGTTGACAAACACAAGTGATTTCGTTGACAAGTGATTTGGTTCAGAACTGATTTCGTTGAAAAGTGCTTTGGTTCAGACAAGACAAACACTAAAGATGATTTCGTGAAAGGTGAACTGATTTCGGCCAGGATACAAGTGGATACAAGTGATTTCGTGAAAGGTGAACTGATTTCGGCTAGGAGAGATTTCGGCCAGAAGGATTGATTTTGCCAAGCCTGTTTTCGTTCTGCTTGATGTTGTTGACCAGGGTGTTTTCGTTGACCTGGGATTTCGTCCAGATGATAAGTGACTTCGTGCAGATGATAAAAGTGTTAGTGATTTCGTTGACAAATGATAGACAACAAGATATTTATCATAACAAATAATACTTTATCCTTTCAAATCTTGTTGTTTATCTTCTGACACAAAGCCTTCCAATGGCCAATTTTGTCAAACCCTTATCCTTACACAATGAGACTTCTTTTTCAAACTTCACGTTACCTATCAGACTACTAAATTCAACTACTCATCATTCCAAATGTACACAAAAGTCAAGTAACAATATTTTAATCAACAACAACACAATAATTTAACAAACCAAGATCAAACTCAGATTTATAATAAGAACAACTCAAGAACACTTTGAATGTCTGATGAACTCCGATGAATATATGAGTTTTCCGGCAACCTGAAAACTTTCCGAACACAAGTTTTTGCAAAGAACTTCAATAAAAACCTCAAACTAACATGTATGCATAAGATAATAACAAGGTTTTGTATGAATTAATAAGCAAAATACAAGATTTTCAAGACTTTAACACTAGATTTTCCAGAAAAGTTGATATTCAAAGCTCAAATCTTAAAGAACAATTTCTGAAAATGCATGAAAATCTTTCAAAAACACAAGATAAACAAACTTGGTTTTAACAAGGAATCGAGCCAATGCTCTGATACCAATTGTAGGTCCACCCGGAGGATCGAGTAACCTCTATTCCCTGTTTTCCGACAAACCCGAGAGTGCGGAATCCAAACGGGTAAGTTAAACCAAGTTACGAACACGCAAGACACAAAGATTCAATGATTAACACGCAATGTATTAATGCTAGAAAACGGTTACAATGCAATGTTTACAAGATAAACCTATAAACTCTCTGTTGTGTGTGTTCTCTCCGAAATCTATTCAGACTTCTTCCTTTTGTTATGTCTGTTGTCTGTGTATATATACCAACATGCTTGACGAAATCAAATGGCCCACGAAAACACATGACGAAATCTAAGATCTGGACTGATTTCATCCCATAGTGTTTTCGTCCCTTTTGGTTTTCACCAAAAGGGTTTTCATAGTGTTTTCATCATTTGTTGGACCTTCTGATTTCGTCCCATTTGTGATTGGGCCTAAACTTCCTCATGTTATGGGCCAAGACACTAGAACTTGGGCTTGGACATGTTGAGCCAACAACAAACAGACAACTAATAAACATAATCTAAATGCAAACTGCACACACGCAGTTGCATCTACATCTAACTTTACAAAGTAAAACGCATACCGAGTGAAGACAAGAGGTTGTATTGACTACGACCTTCACTTCGTAGACGAGTCGAACCGAGCCGAGCCGTATCCACAAAATATGTATTAACATTTTGACTCTTAGTTAGTTATCCGGTACCCCAGGTAACCCGGAATAACTAGAAAAACTCGGAACATGCACAACTCGAAACTTCCGAACAACACAAACTTCTAAATTTAGCTAAAAATCCGGTACCCCAGGTAACCCGGAATTCTTAGCAAATTTGGAACCCGTAAAACCCAGAAGCTCTTGAAACCTTGGATCAGATCATCAGAACAGTTTGTAAAATACAAAGGAATTCGAAACAAGCAAAGAAATAAAGGAAGCTTTGATACCACTTGTAAGGCCTCCTAATCCAAGATCTCACTCAGCTAATGCAACCAACAGGTGTGCGGAATCCACCTGATGATCAACCACTGTAGATGAAACACTAGAATGCAAAGATCTGTGAGAGAAATCAAGAATACACAGAGTATTCTTGATGAGGAAGATGAATGACGTCACACACAGTAGCCGCCAGACAAAACACACACAATAATTAGGGTTAGAAAGGTGCACAGAATTTCACAAAGAATCGCCCCTCTAAAGGTAAACTCTGATGTATATTAATCAGAAAATTCGGAACTTTCAATGAAAAACTTAGGCACAATTTTTACCTTAAACTTGGATTCTGAAACTCTGATCAATTCTAAAATAACAAACTTTGATTGAAAACACTGAAACATGGAGATGATTTTAATGTCAAAACTCTGATGTAATATGAAGTGAAAAACCCTGAAGTAGAAACTCTGAATACTAATAAGTCTTGATTTTTCAAAGTAAAGCCTGACCTTTGAAAAATAAACCCTAACTAAACCCTGAATGAAACCTCTGAAGGAAAAACACCGAAGTAAAACCTTGACTTCCAAAGCCCTGACCACAAAGTCCTGACCTCTCAAAGAAGAAATTGCTTTAGGATATCTCATAAGTGTGACTTCACACTAGTTCATCAATAATAGCAAAAACACTGAATGGAAAAACCCTGAAGGAAAGGAAAACACTGAAGGAAAACCCTGACTTGATGTTGATAGACTAACTCGGACAGGTAAAACACTTACATAAATTCAGACATTGCCTTTTTCATATCAAAACCCTAGAACTGCAACAAGAAAAACCATCACAGCCGACGAACAGCTTCATTTTCTTCAAGTTCTATGCAGAATCTTCACGTCTTCAAGATGTTTGGCGGAAACAAACATCAAATCAAGAGGAATGGTGATTCGGAAGGTGGTTAGACCATTCCGAATCGGTAACCATGCTCTGATACCACTGTTAAAGCACCGGATCGATGACGAACATCAAACATTGCACTTGATTCAAGACATGAAGAACAATCATAAACAACAAAGATAGAAAGATGTAGAAGATGAACCCTTTATTATTCAATCAGTCATCACATATTACACAAACCAAAGGAGTATACATCATCTACAAGCTGGTTTAGATCACAGAGATCTAAACCCTAGCTTTCTCTCACTAACACATACTCTCTCTCTCTCTCTCTAGGATGTGCACACCAGGAGGAACAAGAAGTTAGGAGAGGTGCACAAAGCTTCTCTAGTGTTACCCTAATCTACCCTATACAACACATATATATAGACTAGGGACTAAACCCGGACAAAACATATTGTCCAGGATAAAAAACAAATAATTCGGACAACAATAATAATCAACATATTCCGAGTTTAACATCATAAACTCGGAACTGATAAAGCTACTGAATTCTTGACTTGGCTTGGACTTTGTTGACCGTTGAACTGAACGGATAAAGCACAGTTACCCGGCAGGAACTGCACTTACAGACTCCCCCTTAACTGTTGCTATCAGTTCTGTCTGACACTGATATCTTCAGTCACCGGATACTGCAATTACAGATTTCGTTGCTGGAATGCTTTTGATGAAATTGGATTAGATTTCATTGCTGAAATGGTTTCGTTGACAAATGTGATTTCGTCTGGATATTGAAGTTGATTTCGTGAACAAATACAAGTGATTTCGTCAACTGGATGAGGTGATTTCATCGAAGACACTAAGTTGATTTCGTCGAAGACAAGTCAAACACAAGTGATTTCGTCTAGCATGAAGTGATTTCGTCTAGCATGTAGTGATGACGAAATCAGGATTGTGATTTCGTCCAGAATGATTATAATTGGATTTCGTCCAGAAGGTATTGTTGACAAATGTTTTTTTCGTCGCTGCACTAGATGACAAAATACCAGGTTTTCGTCGAGGCCTTATGAGACGAAGACTGAAGGGTTTTCGTCCAACAAACTTCAAATGAAAAAATGGGATTTCGTCAAGGATATGTTGATGACGAAGATAGGTGTCTTTGTGGCAGCTGATTTCGTTGACAAACCAAAACAAATAAGTGAGATATTTTCCAAAATAAAACAAAATCTTATCTAATGTTTCTGACACAGAGACTTTTGTTCAAACCCACCTTACCCTTATCAGACTATTTTTTCAACAATCACCATCATTTGAATGACACAATTTTCAAACAATTGTTTTTATAATCAAACACAATTTTCAAACAATTGTTTTTATAATCAATCAACAATTCAAAACACAAATAAATTTAGAACGACGGAGGAATGTCGCGACGTCGAACTTGAGCCGAACCTAACCGAGTCGAACCGAACCGAGTCGCGTCCTCCATCATCTCGACGAAATCATAGATTTTGTCTCACCTGGGATTTTATCACTTTGTTGGATTTCGTCACTTGCCATTCCGTCATACATGTGATTTCGTTGGACCAGGAACTTCGTCAAATTGAGGTAAGCCCAAGTCTGATGGAAGCCCAATGAAATTGATTGGCCCAAACAATGAACAGATAACATTCACGTTCACATGCAAACTAGCATATATATGTTATGTCATGACATCATCATGATGATGTCATGATGATGTGTAAACGGGAATTGGTTGGCGGCTCTCCGTGCTTCGCGTGCCGAACTCTAGGGCGCACGACGGAGGAATGTCGAGACGTCGGACTTGAGCCGAACCTAACCGAGTCGAACCGAATCGAGTCGCGTCCACATAATATGTATCAACATTGGCCCATATCCTTCATTATTATGGGTTTCATGTTTCTCAGATGAGTCCACCCGGTATGGTAAGGGTGCGACATTTCGAGTTTTTATGTCGAGCCCACGACATAGAGCCCACAGTTGAGAGATTTTGGGTATTCTATCAGTTGATCAGGAACATGGGATTCTACTCCTTTGGTAACCGGGGGTCTGCCAAGAAGATCCTTCTGAACCCACCGAAGAGTTTCCATGACTGGAAACATAAATTTTTCTTCATTCGGGAGGAGGTTATCCCAATTTCTATGATCTTCCGTGCGTCGGATGTGATTGAGAAGGAGGAGCTGGCGATTCCTAAGAAGGAAGATTGGTACGTGAAGCTTACTACCACCCCTAATCGAGTATTTGGTGAAAATGTTCTGGTCGCGGCGCAGATGAGTGACCAATGGCCGCAAGAGAGCGAGGAGGTGCCAGTTTTGAAGTTTCAAGATAAAGGTTAGTTATTTCTTTGATTACTTCCTACTTTTATGCTTTTATGGTCTGGACGCGCTTAATTGTGGATTGTGAATGCAGAATCACGTCTTTATCAAGCTGCTTTCCCCACCTTTGGTGGATCTATGGGTGTGCGCCCGCTGAGGCCAGGGGAGCAGTACTTGTATGAGAAGATCAAGGCACGTTTTCTGTACCCCGTTTCTGGAGCTTTCACCAATTCGCCTACCACAACTGAAGGTGTGCATATACCTAACTCCAGGCCCTTGCGAGCTATGACTTCCGCTGGGAAAGAGATTCTTTATCTTTCCAGTGAGGAGTCTGTAGGGTCCTCAAATGCGGAGCTAAGTTCGTGGTCTAACATCTTTGCAGGTGTGTTGCGCGACCTAGGGATTGACCCAGAAGAGAAGAAGAAAAAACCAAACAAGAGGAAGAAGGTGATTACCATCGACGCTGAAGTGACCAGCAAGAAAGGCGGGTGTAGCCGCACGACTGCCGAGGCTTCTGATAAAGGTACTCTATGATTTTGTCAGAGTAACTTAGAGGATTATGTTATCCTTAGTGACTCACTTGAAGGTTTGCCGCGTATAGGCGAAAAGAAGACTTGCGCCGCTGGTTCAAAGAGTTCAGGTAGCGCGGGATCCCAGAACCCAGATGCTGGTGCTACTCCCTCTTCCATCGCGGTTGATGATGAAGAGGAGGAAGAAGAAGAAGAAGACCAAGAGCCTGCTGAGAAGTTAATAAGCAGGAAGAGAAGTAGAGAGGAGACTACAGCTTGTGCTTCAGTGGCGCAAAAGACTGGGGAAGCCCCAGTGATCGGAAAACAGAGCAGTCTGCGCTCTCTTTATAAATTCTCTCCGGGTTAGTTTCTTGACTACCTTCTTGTTTACTTTGTTGCGACCTCTTTTTAACACTCGGTTTCTGCAGAGGCGAAGAAGAAGACCCCTGAAAAGAAGGGTGTTGCGTTTAGAGGCCCCCAAGAGCCGGCGCAGAAAAGAACAAAGGTTACAATCAAACCTTTCAAGACTGCTGCGTTAGAGGCTGAGAAGGAGAAAAAGAAGGCTTCTGAGAAGCCTGTTGACAAGGATATTGAGAAAGAGGAGAGAGAAAAAGAAGGCTTCTGAAAAGCATGTAGGTGATAATCCTAAGGAGACCGGGGCCGCTGCTACTACTACACATGAGAAAGCGCAGGGTCCGGAGTTCGTCCATATCACGGGGGTTGACCAACCCCTTCATGAGAAAAAGAAAGAAACTGTTCAAGGTTAGGGACCCGAGGTTGTTAAACCGACCGAGTTGGCGCAGGTTGATGCCCCCACCCAAACTGCTCAAGTTACTTCTGCTACTGGGGTCAGCTGCTACTGCGCATAAGGAGGCTACGACCGCTGCAGGTGGCGCGGGTGCGGCTGGTGGTGCAGGAGGGTCCATGCCACAGACTATCGGTTCGAAGGATACTGTGGGCGATATTTATTACAAGACCTATACCGAGGAGGCTCGTGGTAATGCTCCACACCGAGCTCCATGGGGTTTAAAAACAGAAGGACACCTTCTTGGAGTTTGGGGCGTTTCGCGATTGGTTCCTGAATTCGTTCCCTCCCGGTGAGGTTAACCGCCAAAGGGCGCGAACTCACGATGGGCTATACCAAGCTTATGTTGTTGGGGAAGCCAATACCCGTGCCGCTAACCATCAATTCGTGCATGAGTGGCGTACGATGATTAAAAAGCGTGCTGAATGGGAAAAGTACCGTGAGCGCCTGGTGAGGCAGGTTAAGGAATTTGAGAAAGCTAAGGTTGCGTTTGCTGAAGAGAAAGCTAAGTTCGAGTCCGATAGGAAATCGAAGGAGTGGGGCCGTGAGGGCCTTAGGGGAAAGCTTCGTGCTACTGAAGATCTCTTGGCGAAAGAGCGTGCCGATTGGAAGAAAATATGTGAAAAGGATAATCAGCGTATGTATGTCGCGCGCTCTAAAATCACGGACCTTGAGGCTCAAGTTGCTGAACTGAAAGGGAAGGTTGAGGATGGGAAAACCGATAGAGAACGTGTTGAGGTTCGATCAGTGTTAACCCTACTTCCCTTTATGCTTTTTGCTTGTGAAATTTATCTAAGTCTGTCTTATCCTCTATAGGCTAAGTTAAAAGCGCAGGTAATCAGTATGGATAAGGACCTAGCGGCTAAGGACGTGGAAATTGCAGAGTTGAAATGTCGTTTGCAAGAGCAAACCGACAAAAGTGAGTCCTTAGAGATTAACCTTGAGGCCGAGCGAGTGAAAGCTGCTACTCCTGAGGTGACCAAACAGAAGGCTGAGGAGGCACGAGACATGATTACATTTGCCCTCAACGTAGCGCAAAACAATTACTCCGAGGCCCAAGGCATCGTTGACACACTGGTCTCTAAGGCTGAATGGATGCGTGGTGGAGGAGTAGTCCTGGTACGGTTCTCCTCTTTTTAACTTAGGCTTTGTTTGTTAAACTTATTTCTTATCCATTGCCTTTGCTGTAGATGGCCAACTCTATCCTGAATGCTTCTGAGCTGGATGGAGCCGTTGCCGCTCTCATAGATGCCTCACGCGCGGTTGGTCATTGTGGAGGTTATCTAGAGTGTGCGTAGCACGTTGAAGAGGCACTAGGACAAGAGTTTGATGTTATTCATGGCTCGGAGACCGATCCGGCTGATGCTGCATTAGCCCGCGCTGAAAAGGTCTATGACCATTTATCACTACCTGTGATGGATTTGGTCACAAAGGCGCTGAAGCATGACGACTGGTGCCAACGGCTAAAGGCTATCCTAGACCCTCGAGAGACTATGGAGTTGTCTGATGAAGAAGAACCAGCCGGTGGTGATGGTGATGACGATGGGAATGATGACGATGATGGTAGTGATGGTTATGAGTAGTTAGTGTTGATAGGCTTCGTGCCTTGTAATTTTCTTTTTAGATGCTGAATGTAACTTGATGCGCGGTCGCGCTATTTGAAATGAATCAATGATGTTTTATTATTTCTTATGTGCTCATTGCGCGGTGTGCTTTTTATGTTTGCCATTAATTTGTTGAGTTACAATTATTGCATTGTTGTTAGAAACTTTAGTTAAGTTAGCACGAATAAATGTAAGTGTGGCTCATGTATGTGTAATTGCCCGGTCTCGCGCTATGCTAGCGGAGGACCTTGGAGGCCTAACTCGAGAGCTCGTAATTTACAGGAGTGTTTTCATGCTAATCAAATGTTTAACATGCATTTGTAACGAAGAAGTCATGATGCTAAAAACAAAAGGCATAGTCAATGCTTTCATTAAGTATATTGCAAACAGGCGCTAGGCCAATGGTACATCATTGAAATAAAAGGGGCGTATAGCCAACATAAGTAGTAAAAAAGGCATGTAGCCAACATAAGCTGATAAAGGCGCATGGCCGAGAATAATCACATGTAACATTTGCGCAATTGCTGCGCGTTCCACGTGCATGGGATGATGTATCCATCCCAAGTGCCCCCTTCCCTAGCACCTCATGTATTAAGTATGGGCCATCCCATTTGGGTGCTAGCTTTCCAGGGCGTTCAGCGTTGGAGGCTTCATTGTCTCTGAAGACATACTCTCCTGGAGTGAAGGTACAAATGCGTACCCTTGCATTGTAGTACCTCTCCAACTGTGTCTTGTACTTGGCCTCTTTAATTCGCGCTATCTCACGTCTTTCTTCGAGTAGGTCCAAGTCTAGACGGCGCTCTGCCTCATTATCTATTTTGTTGACCGCTGTCAAGCGCGACGAGGGGAGGCCAACTTCAGTTGGGATAACCGCCTCTGAGTCGTAGACTAGGCTAAAGGGGGTTTCGCCAGTGCTCGTTTTCGGCATAATTCGATGAGCCCACAGGATGCTCGGTAGCTCATCTACCCAGCCTCTTCTCTTGGTGCCCAGTCAGGCCTATATCCCTTCGAGGATACTCTTGTTGACACATTCTACTTGACTGTTGCCCTGAGGCTGCGCAACGGAAGAGAAAGTGTGCTCAATCTTCATATCTTTCATCCACTTTTTAAGGTCCTCAGAAGTGAAATTGGTACCATTGTCACTTACAATCTTGAGTGGGAGGCCGAATATGCAAATGATGTGTTCCCAAATGAACTTGCACACCATCATTGCAGTAGTTGAGGCGAGAGCTTTGGCCTCCACCCATTTGGTGAAATAATCAATGGCAACAATTATAAACTTTACAGCACCAGGAGCTTCGGGGAAAGGTCTCACCATATCAATTCCCCACAGCTGGAATGGCCATGCAGTGGACATAGGGATAAGATCGTTTTTTGGGCCCAGGTTTTTTGGGGCGTGCCTTTGACAGGAGTCACATTTGCGCAATTCCTTTAGAGCGTCAACGTGAATCCCTGGCCAATAGTAACCAGTGTTCATTATTTTCGCGACAACCATGCGCGGGCCTGCATGGATGCCGCAGATGCCTTCATGGATCTCCCTGATCAAGTAATTTGCATCTCGGGGGTCCACACATCGCAGAAGTGGCCCCAAGAAGGATCTTCGATACAAGATTCCACCATTCATCTCATAGCACAAGGCTTTGTTCTGTATCTTCCTTGCCTCTGCTTTGTTTTCAGGGAGTATTCCTTCTTGCAAATACTGGATGATAGGGGTCATCCAAGATGGTTGCCCTATCTCGATCACATTCACTTGACGCAGCAAAACCAACGGGTTTTTTAGTACTTCAATTCTTACATCTTTGGCAAGATGTTGAAAAGATGTTGAAGCGAGCTTACTCAAGGCGTCTGTTGGTTTGTTCTCTGAGCGATTGATGTGAACTGCCTTATATGACTTGAATTGTTGAAGCAACTCTTTCGCTTGGTCTAAATACAAAGCCATAACTTCACCTTTTGCATCATACAATCCGTTAATTTGACTGGCGATCAGGAGTGAGTCAACATGCGCTTGTAGATTTTGAGCTCCCATTTTTATGGCTAGGCGCAAGCCTTCCAAAAACGCTTCATATTCTGCCTCGTTGTTGGTATTTTGTAAATCCAACTTGATGGCATAGGTGAACTCATGTTTCTCCGGGCTAACAAGGCGCAATCCAGCTACTGTGCCATCTTCGTTTGAGGCCCCGTCAGTGTATAACAACCATAACCCATCTGATGTATCTTTGATAGGAGTATCAACAACTTCGCAATCTTTGATCTTATCTTCTGGGACTTCAGTGATGAAGTCCGCTAACACTTGACGCTTAATTGCTGGGCACGGCCTGTATAGAATGTTGTGGCCCCCCAGCTCGATCGCCCATTTTGCTAACTGACCTGACGTCTCTGGTTTTTGCAATAATGTGCCGATATGGAAGTTAGTGAGTACGGTGATTACGTGCCCTGTGAAGTATCTGCGCAGCCTCCTGGAGGCGTGTAGCACCGCTAGCACTAACTTTTCCATTGTTGAATATCAAGTTTTTTGGATCTGTGAGCACCCTACTAACGTAGTAGATTGGAGTCCGAACTCCATCTCTTTCTACCAACAATACTGACCCAACTGCCTTGTCCGAAGAAGACAAGTACAGGATGAGCGGTTCCTTCTCGAATGGCTCGGTTAGTGTAGGGAGCTTGATTAAACACTGTTTCATTTGTTGGAAGGCAGCTTTAGCAGCTTCTGGCGTCCATTTAAACTCTTGTGTTTTCACGCAGTTGCACAGAGACTTGATGAAAGGGTACGATTTTGCAACGTGGTTTGACAAAAAATGATTTAGTGCGGCTAGGCGGCCGGCTAATCTCTGCATTTCTTTGATAGTGCGCGATGATGGCATCCGCTCTATAGCTTGAACTTTTTCGGGGTTAACCTTGAAACCGCCTTTTGTAACCACGAAGCCTAAAAACTTGCCTTCTTCCATGCCAAAAGAACACTTTGCTGGATTTAGCTTCATGTTCACGCTTCTCAAAGAGTTAAATGTCTTCTCAATGTCCTTTAACATCTGGTCCTCCTTGGGACTTTTAATCAGAAGATCATCGATTTAAACCTTGATATGCTTTCCGATGTCATCAGCAAATATCGTATCCATCATACGCTGGTAGGTTGCGCCAGCGTTTTTGAGGCCGAATGGCATCTTTGTGTAATAGAAGATGCCGATGTTGGTCTGAAAAGCTGTCTTTCCTTTGTCTTCGTGCTTCATCTGAACTTGGTGATAACCCTTATAACAGTCCAGAAAACATTTCCATCTATACGGCATGAGAGAGTCTATCTTTTTGTCGATCTCAGGCAAAGAATAGCAATCTTTGGGACATGCCTTATTGAGATCGGTATAATCGACACACATTCTCCATCCTCCATTAGACTTCACTACCATAACGGGGTTTGCAACCCAACTTTGGTACCGCACCTCTCTCAGTATACCTGCTTTTAGAAATTCACAAACTTGCTCATTCACGGCTTTGGTTTTATCCGCCCCTAGGCTGCGCCTTCTTTGGACTTTTGGCTAGACGGAGGGATAAGTGTTCAAACAGTGTTCAGTGACGTCGCGCGGGACACCGGTCATGTCTGCCGGAGTCCAGGCGAAAATGTCCATGTTCCTGAACAAAAGTTGCTTGAGGTGCGTTCTGATGTTTGGTGAGATTGTGTGGCCTGTCGTCACCGTTTGCTCTGGGTATTTGCGGTTTAAAACCCACTTCTCTGGTTTGATCGTTGAAATTTTCGCCGCTTTGGCTAGGCGCACATCCTCTGCTAACATCACTTCTTTCTTTGCATAGATAATCGCCACCCCATCTCGGTTGGGAACCCGATGGCCGAGTGAGGTGTGGAGGTTACCATGTTTAGCTATACCTGGGTTTCTCTCCCAATTAAAACATCATGCCTTGATTTGACTGGCATTACCATGAAGTTGACATTTGTGGTTCTTGAATGCTTCCCGTCAGATAGCGTGACGGGGAAACTGATTTGGCCTAATGGGAAGACCATTTTGTTGCAGAATCCTGACAGAGGATAGTCAACCGGCTCGAGTCTCGCTTTATCTTCATCATCAAACTGATTGAAGCATTGCTCGTAGATGATATCAGCTGTACTTCCCGGATCGATGAATATGTATTATGTTTCGTAATAACCGATGATACCGGTAATGACGACGGGGCGCGTGGCGCGTGGACCCCAGCGTACTACTGGAAATATGACATGTTGCTCTTGTCATGCAGGTTCGAATGGGCGCTTGCCTTTATCTCTTGCGCTGTATCTAGGTCCGTTGACCATGTGTGTTTCCAAGCGCCTAACTTTCTTCTGGTTTCCATCATCGTTGCGATGAATCTGACGCGTCTCCTTGCGCACATTCTTTAGGATTATCAGGCCGAATCGGAGCTCAGAAAGTTAAAAGAAGATTAACCACTATGAAAGGAACATAAACCAAACTAATTAACCCTAAAATTAGTAAGAACATATGTAAGAACATAATTCAACAAATTCTCAAAACAAATTAACAGAATAATTAGCTAAATTCCATATAATTCTGTTTTCCAAAAGTGTGAGTTAGAAATTCAAAGCCTTAAACCTATCATTCTATCAAATAAACCCAATTCAACTTCACATCCAGAAACCTAAATTACTATGAAAAAATTAATTCTATAACAATTCATGTAATTCTTCAACAAAAACAAAAAAAATGCCAAACAATACAAACGCTTATTTGCACAACCTGATTGTAGTTACCCAAATGGTAAAACTTACGCCTTACAACCCAAAAATCATGAGATTCGAACAGTGAAAATAGCATAGTAATCGAAAAAAAAAATCCTTTCCTTATCAAATTCATCCAGATAAGCCTTAACATTTAAACGATCTTCCGTTTCTTCCAAATCAACCATGGTAAGTCTTTATACTACGGTTGTTGTAAATTCTACACTTTTTTTGTAGAAACGTTAATAAAAACACCAAAACCTTACAACAAACCATACAAATTTAACATCACAGGTCGTCATCATCATCATCATACTCGGTAAATCTCACCAATAGCAAAGCAAATGTAGGGTCTGAGGATGGTAAGATGTAGACAGCCTTACCTCTACCCCTTAGGAATAGAGAGGCTGCTTCCAGTGAGACCCCCGGCTCGATAGTAGTTTTGCATCAAGCCTTGGACATAAGGCACATAACACTCAGCAATCGGGACAAAGACCGATTACTCGATTAGTGCATGTACCCTTTTGTCTTTCAGCTATCAACGCCACCACATGATGCATGATTAACCATCCTCAGCTTTTAACGTTGTTCACTTTCACTCCCCCCCCCCCCGGATGGCCCACACATATATATACATTATGCGCATACCGCAAGCGGGGCGTAAAATTTAACATCACAGGTAATAAGAGATAATCAGCTAAACTAACTAATTAAAAATTATAAGCCCTAAACCTATCAAAAAAACCCAATTCATCTCCGGTTGGTACAGTTTATGTGGACGTGACTCGACTTGGTTCGATTCATTTCGGTTCGGCACGGTTAGGTTCGGCTCAAGCCCGACGTCACGACATTCCTCCGTCGTGCGCCCCAGAGTTCGACACGCGAAGCACGGAGAGCCGCGAACATGTTTCCAATGACACATCATCATGACATCATCATGATGATGTCACAATGTTGACTAATCTTTGCAAAATGAATTCTTAGAATTCACGTAAATGTGAATTGTTAACTGGGCCAATCAAATCACTTGGGCCAAAACTCTTGTGGGCCGAATCCTTTTGATCAGTATGCATGTCGACAAAACTCTACAAGGTTTCGTCGACTTTGGAGTTTAGTCAAGTGTTTGGTCGACAACAATAGGTTTCGTCGACCCGTTCAGTTTCGTCATACCTGGTCCTATATAAACAAGACTGAAGACAAGCGTGAGAGAAAGAGAGAGAACCGAGAGTTTAGTTATGTTTCTTTGTAATATCATTCTGTAAGGAAACTCCATCGGTATCAATATACAAATGTTAAACGGTATATCTTTGTGTTGTGTTTATCTCTCGCTCGGTTTGTATCGTAACGTGGATTCCGCACTCGTGACGGTATTCGAAACAAGATCTCTTAGTTGTCCGGTGATCCGCAAACGGACCTACAATTGGTATCAGAGCGTAAGGCTCGATTTATTGTTGAAAACCGAGTTTCCGGTGCGATTTTCGAGTAGGTTTTAAGCTTTTCTTGGACAAAAATCATAAACCAGTTTCCTTTTTTCTGAAAATACGAACTAAAACTCGAAAATCGGTGTTGTTTGGTGTCGTTTCTGTTCAAAACTTGTTGAAAAGTGTTGGAGATTATCGAAGGTACAAGTCGTGTCGAGTTTCTACGTCAAAATTTGTTGTTCGGAAAAGTCTTTAGTGGTCGGAAACTTCAAACCTTCATAGAGTTCATATGAGTTCTTCATATTTTCCACTTTTTGATCTTATGTGAAGTCACTGTATTAGTTGTTGGTGATTTTGAATTTTAAAAGATAAAAGGACAATTATTAAAGTATTGTTGAAGACATGCTGTTTGGTAAGAAAAGTATGGTGTGAGTTGAATTTGTGTGCCCTTGTCAGACAAAAGGATAAGGCTTCTTTGAAAAATCTCACCACTTTACCAACTAAATTTGATCTTATCTTGGCTGAAGACAAGATTGACGAAAGTCCCTGATTTCAAACATTAAGTTTTGTCATAACATCATTCATATTGGGTTTCGTCGATTTATTAATGTTTTAAAAAAAATATAAAAAAAATCAACAAAGGTTTTGTCATAACAACAAAGAGAGTTTCGTCGCACATAGTCAAGCATAGAGTTTCGTCATTACATGATGGGTTTCGTCGATCAGAAATCATCACTCAGGTTTCGTCATAGAGTTTAGCCAGGTTTCGTCATAGACCTATCATTCATAGGTTTCGTCGTCGAAGTGATTCATCACAAGGTTTCATCGAGTACAGTTTCGTGGGAAGGAGTTTCGTCGTGATCATTTGTAATTTTCAACAGAGGACTTTTAAAACTAATTTAACTGTCTGTTTTCAAGTGTGTGATCAGTTTTTCACTTTCATATATCAAACATGAGTTGTACTAGCCCTTGGGATTGGAGTACGGACCCACGACTAGGTCAAGGTCAGACTTCGATGGTCGCATATTTAATGAATTCCATACCCAAACCTCCACCTCAAGTTACCACTACTCAACCACAGTTCAATCAAAGTGCTTATCTTTCACAATCTTTCTCAAAGCCTCAATTCGATGCAAGTGTGTATTTTCCACAACCTCAAGCCCAACCTCAACAAGGCAACCAAAATCCTTTCATAAATCAAAGAAGTACATCCACGTCCAACTCAAATAAAGCCGATGACTCCTGGTCTGTACAATTTGGAGGTGGAGATCAAGGAGGAACTGTGTTTTATGCTGAAATTGTCAAGAATGTCAATGATGGTGAATCTTCAGGAAATGATGACAGTTCAGGATATAGTGGCAGTACAGATGAAGATGGCTCAGGTGTGAGTGATTAAAGTTCAGATTCGGACGTGAAGGAGGGAGTGGATTCTGAAGCTGATAATTTGTCGAATGATGCTAACGAGAAATCTGACTTGATCAAGAAAGCTGATGCTACATCAAAAGAAATGGAGAAGATTCTCACTAAAGATGGATCTTTCTCTTCTCAGACTGCCTTTCTGGCTAATGTCACAGCTTCTACAAGTCAGGTAAAATCTGAAACTCCTAGCATATGTAGTGTTTGTGCTGATATGAAACATGAATGTGCTGAATTGAAACATGAACCTGAAACGGTTCATAGTCACAATCAGAGTTTGGTTATTGAATTGTCAAAGTGCAAAGAGGCAAATATGGCTTTAGCTAGAAACGAAAAGGATTTTAAATCTGTAATTGAAACCTTAAAGAAAAGTGTTTCCGAATTGACCAAAACTGTTTACCATAAACAAATTAGTATTAACGATTACATTAACATCGTTGAGGAAACCAAAAAGGAGCTAGCCATTGCCAAATGCGAGCATGATGCAATCAAGCTCAACTTGGAGAGTTATTCTAACTCCCGATTTGTGCTCGATCACATCATAGACGTTCAAGAAAGGGAACGTGAAAGGCGTTGGGTATAAGTCGTGTCCGCCTCCTTTGAGACACAACTATACTCGAATGCCCGATGAAGAGGATATGCCTCGTTTTGAACCTAGTGTGCCTCTTGATAATGAGGAAGTTACTACTGGATTAGGGTTCAAACCGGACAATTCCTCAGAGGGCTCATCTGATAGGAAAGAAAAGCCATCGGTTACGGAACAACGTCCTCCAATCATTGAGGACTATGATTCGTCTGATGATGAATCAGATGTGAGTGATCAGGATGAATCATTTGATAAGATGAAGGGAGTAGAAATTCCAATTGAGAATCATATTCTTTGTGATCCTTCTACTCCTGTTGTGCAATCTGTTGTCAAACAAGTGATAGATCCTGTCAAGGAAGTGAAGGAATCTGTGTCTGCCGTTAAAAGTGATAATGTGTTGTACACAAAGATTTTCCAATTAAAAATGTCAATCCATCTTTGATTGATAAAGTTTTCTAGGATTCTACAAGTAAGTTTTTTGGGAAAAACCAACCCGAGAGTTTCTATAACTCAGTGTGATCCTATTCCAAAAGCTGAAGTTAGAAGACAATTTGGAAATCAAAGATTACCGACAAAGCAACAACCTATCGCTTTTAAAGGTAAACAAAAGGAACAACGAGCTCAAAAGCCTAAGGTTTCACAACCAAGGGTGGAAACAAAGGGAACTCATTACAAGAAAAAGGTTCAGAAGATGAACTTCGTGAAATCAAGAGGGACTGATAAAATTGAAACTTTCGAAAACAAATCCAACACGGATTTTGTTAAACAAGTTAAGATTTTGAAAAAAAAAACAGTCAAAACAATTACACACAACACACAAACAGTTGTGATATAGGACCGAGTACCTCAAGATCACGAAGTTCATCATCAAGCTCTTATAGTTATGATACTCTGAGGTTTGTTGAGTGGAGATCATGCTTTTGAATGTTGTGAGTATGGACCCATTGTCAAGAACTGTCCATATCTTACAAAAGGAAAGGCAAAAGTTGATGCCCCCCGTAGTAAAAGTTACTATAAAAGATCTGTTTTACCAAAACAGGACCCTCGTCTTGTTAACCAACGAGAAGTGAAACAGAAAAGGAAACAACGAAAAGAAGTTGAAAAGATGTTAAAACCGGAGGTTGTCCAAACAAAATCTGTTAAATCGGATGTTAAACATGAAAAACATAAACAAATTTGGAAACCAAAAATGGTAAATGTTTCAGGGGGAGTGTTGGTGCACTACGTTTGTCGACTACGTCTTATATCGAGTCTCGGGTTAATTGCGGATCAGTTCAAGCATGATGTCATAATACTGATTGATGACATCATTTTATGACATCATCATCAGCATCATGATTACATCATCACACAAGAAGACAAAAGAATTTATGAAGCTTGAGTCTGATTTCGTCAAAATGATCTAGAACCGATTTCGTTAATATGTATAAAAGTGATTTCGCCCTTATGACAAGTGGGTGATTTCGCTTATGTGTCAAGTAATAATTCCGCTCATGTGGTCAGACTAGTTTCGCTTATAAGGTTAGTGTTAGGTATCGCTTATATGGTAGTGACATATAAGCGAAATAGGTGACCCTATATATAGACACATAAGCGAAATCTCAGTCATAGTTCTAGGTGATTGTCTTCCGGTTAGCCACGAAGTGCTGCCGAAGTGTTGTCAGGTCTGTAATTGTTCGTATATCAATATAAACAACAGTTAAAGGTGAATAGTTGCTGAATTACACCGAAACACTTGTTTCCGCCTCTTGTTTTGGTGAAAAACTCTTCTAACCGACTTGTTCGGATCCGAAACCGATCCTACAAGTGGTATCAGAGCCAGTGAAGAAGAGTTATATACGTTTTCAGCCAATTATTCTGTTTCTACATCATTCTTTTACGAAAATCAAAATTTTTTCGGTCAGAATCAGTTCAATTTCACACACAGTACTCGTAATCACGTTATAATAAATCCTTGAAAGTTTCAAAGCTAAAATCGATCAAAAACTCATCGAATTTTTGAGGTTTCGCTTTTACGGTCACGTTCAAAAATGACATCAGCATTCAGGTCCGCTTATTTGAAAAAGTTGATTCCGCTCATTTGGACAATTTGGGATTTCGCTTTTGTGACCACTAGGTTTTGCTTTTGTGACATTTTAATTCCGCTCTTAGTGACACTAGTGGTTTCGCCTTTGTGACATGTTTGATTCAGCTTCAAAAGTGTATTGAGTTCATCGTTTTGTGTGACACATCTATCAAGGCTGTCAGTTTGCGTAAAAGAGATAGTAACGTGTATTAGTTGTTGGTTTGCATATGTGTTAGACAATTTGCATGTGATAATAATCAATTTAATGTGTCAGTCGGTTAGTGGATAATTGTTGTGAGGTCTAATCGTCTTAAAGAAATCACGAATTGGTTTGATCAGATCATTTAAACAATCGGCCCAATGACATCGGCCCATTTGTGATAAATAATTCAGAATTTCACGTGACATATTCCATAGAACTACATATTAACTGTGAATTAGTGTGTGGTCAAATCAAATTTTATTGAAATTGGATTTGTGTCAGACTCATGTGATATTTAAAAAAAAAAAAAGCAAGTTGTTGATTCAAATATGTCAGACATAATGTCGGTTGCATGTGATACAAAGTTGGTTCATTAAAATTGTGTGAATGTAAGGTGTTGTAAGAAAGTATTAAATGTTCATGTTAATTGTCAGATTGCACATGAAAAGATTCTAAAAGTTGTTGGAATTGTGAAATTGTAAAGATGTTAGCCCACCATTGTTGTTGCTTTGTATGGTTTAAGTCCAGTGAATGTTAAGTGCACCAAAGAAGATTCTTAGCCCAAATATCATTTTCATTAACGGCCCATTCACAATTCTGGTTTAAGTCATTACGGCCCAAGATTGATATTACGGCCCAAATAGTCATTTGTTTGTTAACAGTTTTCTACCCAATCTTATTGGTTTGACAATTAATATTGTTTGGTTAAGGTTTGTCAGAATTGTCAGGTTGTGTGGTTTGACATTAAAATCCGTTCGCATCAAATATGTTCACTTCGCACGGTGTGTACTCAAGTCGCGTGGTTTGAGTCGTGGTTTCTATCAGTTTATACAAGTCTGAAGTTCAAAAGTTTCAAAGGGTCAAGTTGTTTGAAAAACGATTTGGGTCATAGCAGTCCGCACAGTTGGTCAACGTTCAGTCCGCACAGAAAATTCACCAGTTCGAGTACCAGTCTTATTCAATTAATTGACAAACATTTAAACTGATTGTATTTTGTTTGTGTGTTGACAGGTATTTTACAAGGTGATACAGCTCATTTTGAAAATTCGAAACATGGAGAACGAGTTCTACAATGCTTTTGCTAGTCCAATTACAATCACTCAGAGTGCTTTGTATGAAAATGAAACCGGGACGTCTCAGAAACCACCCAAACTCATGGATATTGATGATTACAATGGATGGTCCGAAAGGTTTGGAAATTGGGTTGAGGCGTATCACTTGGATGCGTGGGAACACACTGAAGAGCCGTATGTTAAGCCCACAAAGAACGATGTTGTGAATGGTACTCCGTTGACACTTAGAGAAATGAGTACTGCAGATAAAAAGAAATATCGAGATGAGAAATTGATGGTGAGTCTGCTTCAGCAAGCGATAAAAGAAGATATTTTGATACTGCTTCAACATGATGGAACTGCATATTCGATATGGACAGAGTTGGAAGCAAAGTTTACTGGAAGTGACGATATGCTCAGGAATAAGATGTCTCTCATGAAAAAGGAATTTGACTTATTTCGGGGATTGAAAAATGAGAGTGTCAAGCAATTAATTGATAGATATTGTAACTTGGTGAGAAATATGACGAAACTTGGTGTTAAGAAAGATACTGATGAATTGGTTGAAAAACTTGCAGATGCGCTACCATATGAAACATGGGGAACATTTCTGATGATGTTGCGGTCAAACAAAACAGATTATAAGAAAATGACACTGGGAGATTTTATCAAGCATCTGGAAGCTCAGGAGATGGAGCGAGGAAGATTGCTAGGATGAAGAATTACAATGGAGAACAAGATATCAGCTTGTATTACAAAGGTGGTGTCAACGAAAAGTCAAATTTTTCTCCGAAAATAGAAACTGCTTACAGTGTGAAAGATTCTTCTGAAAACAAATCATCCCAGGGATCAAGCAACACTAGATTTTCATCATTCGATCCAAACATTTCTGCAACAAAGAATGGAAGAAAACTTCAATGCAATATTGTATTAAATCTTGAAAGTGATCAAGATTATTCTGAAGAAGTTGCCAAAAATCAAATGTCTTTGTTGGGAATGGTGTTAGAGTCATATAGTAGTTTTGTGGCCGGAAAGATCGGTAATCCAATACTCACGAAAGAGGATTACGATCAAATCGATGCTGAGGAAATGGAATTGATGGATATTAAATGGTGCATGGCCAGTGTAATGAGAAGAGCTGAGAAGTTTAAACAAATCACGGGAAGAAATGATTTTCTTGATGCAAGTGTTTCAAATTTAGGCTTTGATAAGTCAAAAGTTACATGTTTTCGTTGCAGGGAAAAGGGACATTTCAAGAGAGAGTGCAAAAATCATGAAGCTACTGGAGCTCAGAATCCTTTTGGAAACAACGATTATCACAAAAAGGCGATTTATCATCAAATCACACCACCAGCATTGCATCAGGCACAAACTGCACATGGAATGATGCAGATTAAAGATTCAAAGAAAGCTTGTCTGGGAAAGGATGGTGGATTCAGTTGGGATAAATATGTTCCAATAAACAGCAAAGTGTGTTTGGCAGAACAAGATGATGAAAAACTGGCTGAAGGTTTCAATTGGGACAATTTTTGTCCAGATCAAGAATTTATGGCCAAAGAGATGTCTAAAGACACTTCAAATGTTAATGTTTTTTTTGCTAATGCTTATGATTTGAAATGTGCAGAAAGGTGCAGAAAAGTCATGGAAGCAGCTGAAGAAATACGAAGGAAGAACAAAGAAGAGGAAGAAGAAGAAGAGAGATTGAAGAACGAAGCGAAAGCTGAGAAAAGAAGAAGAGCTGAGTTTTTACAATCAAGCAGAAGTGTCAAAGAAGTTCCAGAATATGAAGTGAAAATTGATGAAGAACGAGTTGAAGTTTCTGAAAAGTGCATGAACTGTGATTCGTTAATCAAACAAAACAATGAGTTATTGCACAATATTCACAAGTTAAAAGAATCGTATGACACAATGAACAGAGAAATTAACAAATATACTGATTCGAGTGGTGAACAAGCAATGGCGATGAATACTTTGAAAGTAGCATATCTTAGACAGCTGGATGATGCTAACTTTTATATCAAGAAATGTGCTGATTTAGAGTTGGAGCTGGCAACACAGAAGATAGAGACTGAGAAAGTTAAAAAGTTATTAAACAGTTACTCATGTTCTTCTTTTGTTGTTGACAAGATTTATCCAGTAGTGGAGAATTTGAAGACATTTGAAGAAATGAAAATGTCTGAAGAAAAGAAATCTGTGACAAAAGATGAAGTGAAGACTTCTGGTAAGAAATCAAGTGTGGTCTACACTAGATGTCCGCCCCCGGTCAAAAATGGATTTTTACCTCGAAATCCAAATTCCGAAAGACTCGAAAAGGCAATAAACTTACAATGGGAGTCTGGGCCGTCGGATAACTTGCCAGAAAATATTGATGTCACGTACACATCGTCCGATACTGATCATGAGTCAAAGTTGATAAAAAGTGTGGTCGATCAGGTGTTAGATAAATATGATTGTGAGGAGTCAAAACCGGAGTCCAAATTCAAGTCAAAGTCCGAGTCTGATATGTCAAAGTCAACAGTCAAAAAGGACAAACGGGTTTACGATAAAGAGTTTTTGATATCAAAATCTAATTTGAATGATGAATCATTCAAAGTGGCATATACTTTGAAAGATTCTGACAAATTATATTCTGATGAGATTTTTCCAATAAGAAGTGTTAGATTTGAAATGATTCAAAAGGTTTTTAAAATCACAGAAATTAATATTTCTGAAATAAAAGATTCAAATCTTAATGGAAAACCTAAACAATACACTTCAAGAGATCAACAAAGAATTAACAAGAAAATGGGTTACAATTGTGGTTACAGTTTCCAAAAGAAACCAAACCATAATCGTAATTACAAAAAGAAAGGATTAGGTTTTGTACCACCGAGAAATTATAAAAATGAAAAATTTTCTAAACCAAAAACTGTGTTTGTTTCAGGAAATACTTTAGATGATGAGAAAGAGCAACCATTCAGAAAGCAGACAAATCAGGAATTCCTTGCCAAGAAGCAAGAAGAGTTGAAGAAAAATGTTGTGCCAAAGAAGATAGAAACCAGAACCTGTTTTCAGTGCAAGATTACTGGTCATGTTGCTAGGAATTGTCCGAAAATATTCAAACCAAAACAGGAAGTATCTGGTAAATTGAAAGAGAAAGTTGTGGAGAAAACTGAACTTACAACCAAAACATTTACAGGCTTTGAAAATTCGACCTTTGAGATTGGTGAATGTTCAAAGAATGTGGTAAAAAGAAAAGAAAATGTAATAAATCAAAAATGGGTTGTGAAGGGTTCAAGTAATAATTCTGGTGATGAATCTGATTCCACAAAATCAGAGGAGCCACGTGTTGAGAAATCAGTTCCAACTATGAACGATGAAAATTTTCCACCGTTGTGTGCTGAAAATTTTATGAAGAAAGTTGGAAAAGTTGAAATTTCAAATCAATTTTATTCTGACAAGAAAAAATTTGATGTTGATAAGGCTTTTAACGGAACTGTGAAACACATTTTTGGCAAAATGGTCAATAGTAAGGTTAAAGGTGTTAAAGAATTTTACGCTGCCAAAAGAGGAGGTCACAGGTTCGCTGAAAGTAAAAATGAAGAAGAGGTTGTTACACCCAAGGAAGGCCAGGCTTGGGTGGATATATTTTTCAATGAATAAAAACCTGACTTGCCGGAGATCCCAAGTTGGTAATCGTGGAGCACGAATCGGCATCATTCTTATGTTGTTTGTTTGAAAATTGAAAATTTTTGGAAATTTATATTGCAGGAATTGCCGGAACTCCCAGGTTGGTAAGCGAGGAGTAGGAATCGGCACCTTGAGAATTCAACCAACAGATGATGTTGGTTGAAAATGTTTGATTGGATTGATCTTAAAAGTGGTAAATCAGGGACATTAAGTTGTATCTGATTTTCTACAAGTGGTTGAAAAACAATGTGATGATTTAATTCCCAATTTTACAAGTGGTAAAATCAACAAAACTTATTTTCCGGAAAAACCATTTGATTAAAACAAACTTAAGTGTTTTGAAATCGATGGGAAAATAGTTTGTTGTGAGGGGGAGTTCTGATTGTTTATGCCAAGTGGATGAAGAATTGAGGCAATTCGATATCAGTTGTCATGTTCTTGTACAATTTGTTTTCAATTTTCTTTAGATGTATTTGTATTTTAGGGGGAGTATAATTTCTGAAAAATACAAAAACATTAGAAAATTTGAAAAAGTCAAAAACATGATAAAATGAAAAATGAGTTTTT
>JARYGA010049424.1:0-27222 GCA_030545235.1 Helianthus tuberosus
ACATCAACAATTATAATCATGCATAAATAACACATAATAGCACACACACGTAAAACAATATCCATAACCTGTAATTCGAGTTGCGAAGCGATAGCGATGCAATTAGCGATTAAACTGCGATTTATTAGCATATACTCCACATAATACAACTAAAGTGACTTAAATTAGAGTATCGATTACAAGTGAAGGAGTACAATCAATAATTAAGCAAGGACTGACAGATCGCATTTAGCAATCTTTTCTTCCTTTGACTTTGACTTGTACTTTGACTTCAAAAAGTCGGGTTGTTACAGTTGGCCCGTGGAAGTATTAATAATAAGTGAAACTGAAAAATCAACAAAACCACGGGAGAGGGCAAATTAAAGAAAGACAAAGGATCGAAACCGGAAGAGGATCGAAGTTTGGTGCTAGATGGAGAAGAAGAAGGCATTACAGTTCATGCATGACCAATCTTCTCGCTACATGTCATGCATTCGGTTTCTTCCAGGTAAGTATAAATTATGGTGGTCTGGCCAATTTTAAAATTTTAAAATATTTTATAATTCCACCAATAAGTTTTTAATTAATTTTGAGGACCGGGTGGAATTAAACAGGTTAGATAGGGTCCAGATCAAAGAAAAACCTCCTGATTAAGTTCAAGTGTGGGGTGGTTTTGCAGAGTTTTGTAATTTTATTTATTCGGTGTATTTTTGGTAGTTTATGATACGTGTTTACTTGTATTTTGAGTCATTTATTTTGTACCATGAGTCTAATTTAGTTGTGTCGAGTCGGTACTGCTTTGGTTTTTGCTTCCATTCGGGTGATTTGGGAGCTGTGTTTCAAATATCAAGGCATTTACCGAGTATACTAGTCAGAGTCAAAGCCGATCGCGACCGAAACGCTATACCACCCGTACTCAATATCCGTGCTAGGTTTTAGATTTTGGTGAGTGTCTATATCACGTAATAAATCCTTAATCTTTAGGGTTAAATCGGTCGATAAACCTTATAAGTAGTATTCGGTAATCTTATAAAATTAAGTTTTCTACTAATTCTTAATAGCTGAGATGTGCGAGATTATTGTTATGTCTAAGTCATTAAACCGTAAGGTAGGAGCTTCGTTAGGAGTAAACCTATTGGCTATTGTCTAACAAGTCTAATCAAGAACCCAAGTTTACCCTAGGTTTAGGTCCTGAGAGGGAGTGAATCTTTTAGGGTACTTTCGTAAACCCCTTAGATGTCTTGAGAGAGAGTCTAACCAACTGGTGTTAGTAACAGCCTCTAGGTGCCATAAGTGTCTCTTGAGAAGGGTTGGGGGTCTTGTTCGGTATCTCGAAAGGTTTAGGATTATAAGATCCCGGTTCCATAATAATTAATATCTTAATAAAAATCGGTACTAAAGCAAACCAAGATTCCAGTCTAGGTAGTGTCTTCACCATCTGAGTAAAAGTCCAAAGTTAGTTCGTGTTAGTTAATTTAGATAATTTAATTTAATTGCAGATTTTAGGATTTTTAGAAACCCCCCATAAACATAAAAACAGTTAGTGTCATGTCAGTCTAAGTCTAGATAGAGTCGTAAACGTAATTAGAGAGTCTCGTGGGTTCGATACTCGGACTTACATAGGCTATACTACATTGACCGGTACCCTTGCCAATTGTGTGGTCTAGGTTTAGAGAGTCTTAGTTATAATTTTAAAACTTAGAGAGTTTAGTATAGGGTTTAATTTAGTTAATTAGTTTAGACCACTTTTAGCACATCAATGAGATTTTTGATTTGGTGATCTTTTTGATCATCTATTAGAGCAGATCATCTACTTAATGATCTGCATAGGCTGGGAATTGTGCTTGATTCTTTGTCGATAATCTGTGTTGACTGATTCTTGTATTTGTCGGTGAAATATGTGCTGACGGTTTTTTTTAAAATAAAGTGATCATGTTACTTCTTGATACAGTGTTTTTGACATGGTATTAGAGCACTAGGTGCTCTTGGGGTTATCTTCTTCCCCTGTGTTTTGAGGGTTTTTTCTCTTCCATTTCTGATCAGATCTGGGTTGATTTCTTGTGATCTTTGGAGTCTTGGTAGTTTTGTGGTTCTGCCAATTCTAGATCTGGTGTTACTTGGCTTCTTGGAGTTTGTGCTTCACTTGGAAATTGTAACCCTATTTTTTTAGGGTTTGGTGTTTATCAGCAAAAGTTTTCATTGGTCGCTGTGCTATTGGAGGGAGTTAAACGCTGCTGTGAGATTGTTCTTTCTCTTCTCTTTATTTTATTTTCTTTGCATACATTGAGTCGGTGAGTCTAGGCATCTTGTTGTCGGGTTTAGACAGACCAGTTTGATTGTTTTGGGATACAAAGAGGGTACACTCTGTTGCATTTGTGTTTGTTAGTTTTCTAGTTACTTGTGGCTTCCTGGATATTGTCTATGAAGGCACCTATTGAGTGATGAACCTCTAATCAGACTGCTATCCTGGTTTCGCTGGTTTGTTGAGTTTCTTGTTTGTTTCTTGGTCTTGTGTCTCTTATTTTCTCTTAGTTGTTTGATATGGCTGGTGATTCTGTGGTTACTACTAGTGATACTATTGCTTCTACTAGTGCTACTCTTAGTTTGTTTCTGCATCCTAGGGATTGTGTGAATTTGACCATTGTTAATATTAAACTTAAGGGCACTAAGAATTATATGATTTGGGCAAATTCTATGAAACTTTCTTTACAAGTTAAGAATAAAATAGGGTTTGTTGATGGTACTTTTCTAGGTCTACTACTGATGATGTTTTAGGTAGACAGTGGGATAGGTGTAACTCTATTCTTCTTACTTGGATTCTTAATTCTGTGTCTGAAGAGTTATATCTTGGTCATGTGTATTCCACATTAGCTTCTGAAGTTTAGAAAGATCTTTAAGAAACTTAGGATAATGTTGATGGGTCTGTAGTGTTTAATGAAAGTTCCGCATCGGACTGGTTTAAGCGGAAGTTTGGATAGGATATAACTAATTCGGTAGAAATCTTGTTATATTAGTCATAAGTCGAATGATTCCATTCATACCGAAAGAGTTTACATCGTTTACGAGCTGGATAAAAAATTTCTCCAACATTTCCCCTCTGGGATCTCCAAAACATAACAACTAATGAACACACGACCCTATTTATACATAGAGTTTGGTGAGGATGAACACATCTGTGCGGATGTTTACGTCCGTGCGGAGATGTTACATCCATGCGGAGGTGTTACGTCGTACGAATGTATTACATCCGTACGAATGTTCTCTTGTCCTCTCCAAGGCCTCATGTGTTCGTTTCTAACTCGTAACTATACAATATTAAACACACGCTCTATCTATCCTATTCACACAGTGGTGGAAATCCATAATATGAACTAACACATTCCCCCTTGGCCGCCACTGTCGAATCTTGATCTTCAAATATGAGAGCGGTGTTTGAATATTCTGCAACTTCAATCAAGCAATTTATAATACGATAATTCCCCCTTGATTGATGATTCAGGTTTGCATTATCTCCAACAAGTTCCCCTTGAAATGAATCTTCAGGTCTTTGTTTACAAGGTTCCCGACCTCCTCTGATTTGGTTAACTGCAATCTTCACGAATAATCAGCAACTTGAAACTAGTTAATGCAACATTTCTGTTTTGAGGTTAATCACATTCGTGTTTGGTTTTTGATTTGCCACTTTAGCTCAATCTCTTAATCTTCAAAAACCCAACCGGCAATTTATAGAAACTTTGAATCACCACATCGGTAAACTTCATTTTTATGAATAACCACGAAAATCTGAAATCCCATTTTCCGTAATCACTTTTAAGCACACTCCTGAATGATTGATCAGTGTAGACGGTAATCTCCATGATGTGCGTAAAATGCAACATATAAATTACATTAAATTAGGCATAAAATTAACTCTTTTTCGGAACTAATGTTGGAAAAAGTATGTTTCTTTGTTTACTTTTAATTTATAGGATCAAAAGAGCTTAAACGGATAACATCTCTCAGATATATGGACTTAGTACTCTGAAATTTCGTCTGAGAGATTGCCCGATTCTGAGATATTAGGTCTTTATAAAGAGTTGATATATGGGGTATTAAGCAAGTTCTTCTGATTTTGCGTCAGCAGTGGCCTAGAACTTGTAGAATACTTTTGCATTAAACCCGAAAAACTGCACAAAATTGAAAGTATCGAAAGATATTACAATTGTAGTAAAATGATTCCAAAAGGAACACCACTTTAAGTCGAGCCTTCATCTCTTTGTCTGTATGGTGGTACTAACCTGAGCTCTCAAGGCCTCGCATTAACCGAGAGACAGATATCAATTAGGTATATTCACTTGTAAGACTGAATCTAGGAAATCTTGATACGAGAGTATATTCTGATGTGGGAAACATTGTTAAGCAAGTTCTAAAACACTTAATCTCGTATCTTGATAGAATTGAAATTTGTGTAGAAATTTAAGTTTACAAACATACTGACAATCTAGGTGAATTGTTTAAAGCTTACAGTTCAAATAGATCAACGGTGTTAGTGATGTGTTTAAAACTGATATGATCCTCTTACACAAACTCACAAAAATATGTCTGTAAATATGTTTGTACATAGCATTTATATTTCATTTTAGAAAAATCCAAACAGATTTTGAGTGTGTTTTAGCATAAAGTTTATAAAATACAAAAAGATTTTGTTTCTTGTTTGGTTTCGACTACCAATGTTGGAATGCTGAATTTTAAAATCTAGATACGCTGAACCTGTTTTGAAATAATCACAAGTTCATTAATTTGAAACTTGAAATTTGAAAGAAAATTTTAGTTTGTTCTCAAAATGGTCAACCAAGGTCATTAAGTTGAACTTGGTAAATAAATCAAGTGATCAAGGTCATTAATTTAGACTTGGTTATCTGAGAGAGTTACTATTTTGAAATTTGAAAATTTGTGATAAAGAGTTGGATTTGAAAATTTCAAAGTTTGAATCTAAAATGTTTATTTGAATGATAATGAGATTGAACAGAAGTTGATATAAAGGGGAAGCAAACAGGAAGCTGAATGATAGGGGGAACCAGATAAAATGTTGACAAATGGAAAGGAAGCTCAAGCTGAAGGGGGAGTTTGTTGAGCTGAATTGTCAAATAAGAATTTCTTAAAGAAAGGGGGAGATTGCTAAGGAGGAGATTGTTGTTACACGGAAAATGTTAAAGTTATTAAAGATTTGAAGAGAATGAAGACTGATCAAGACTACAGCAACATCCAAGAGCGAGTTTTTGACACACGATGCATGTTGCCTACGTCTTAGGATCGAGTCATGTATAGAATAGGAATACGTGCTAGAAGTGTCGGAAAAATCATGTAAAAGACCCTTTCGTACGAAGGAGCCCTTCGCACGAAGGGAGTCTGTCCAGTCGTTCCAGGCACTTCACACAAAGCACAGACTCGCTCAAAGGTGCCTTCGCATGAGTGGTAACCCCTATAAATAGTTGAGTGTGTGTGTATCATTTAGAACTTTTGGAACATGGGCAGCGAAGCTCTGCCAGTTTGGTTTCTCGGATCTGTACTTTCAAATCATCAATGAAACAAGTGATTATATGTTTTTGTGTGTGTCAACATTTCTAATGGATTCCGCACATTACAGAGTGTCGATTTTAATCGACCGGAGCATTTTTAGGAGCGAAACGGTCCTCTCAACTTGATATAAATAATGCATTTTGATATGGTAATTTGAATGAAGAGGTTTATATGACTTTACCTGATGGCTATTGTACTAATTCTGAAAAAAAAAGTGTGTAAGCTTAACAAGTCTCTTTATGGGCTTAAACAGACCCCTAGAATGTGTAATGTGAAACTTGTTAATGTTCTTGTTGAATTAGGTTTTGAACAAAGTAAGTGTGACTATTCCATATTTGTTAAAATAAGTGGTTCTGTGTTTATAGTTCTTTTTGTTTATGTGGACGATATTGTCATTACTGGTAGTTCTAATGAAGTTTCCAAAATTAAGTCTTTACTTAAGTCTAAGTTTTTAATTAAAGACTTGGGTTTTCTAAAATATTTTCTTGGCATTGAAGTTTTGAAAACTAATGATGGTTAGTGTCTTTCTCAATGGAATTATTGTCTTCATTTACTTTTTTAATTTGGGATGATTGGTTGTAAACCTGTAAACAATCCTACTGAAGCTAATCATGTCTTAACACATTTATGTGAGAAAGATAATCAGCCGTTACATGGCATTTTTGTTTATCAGAAGTTGGTTGGCAAATTGATATATCTTTCTCACTCAAGGCCTGATATAGCTTATTCAGTTCATTATTTGAGTCAGTTTATGCATAGTCCTACTCGTGCTCTTTTTAAGATTGCCTTGAAACTTTTAAGGTATCTTAAAGGTTCTCCTAGAAAGGCTATTTTGTTTAAAAAGAGTGAGTCTTTGGACTTAAAAACTTTTGCTGATTCGGACTGGGAAAGTGTATGAACACTAGGAAGTCAATTACTCGTTTCTATGTTTTTTTTGGGTGATTATCTGGTTTCATGGAAAAGTAAAAAGCAGTTTACTATATCACGATCTTTTGTTGAAGCAGAATATCGTTCTATGTGTGCTGCTATATGTGAAGTCATTTGGCTTCTTAATGTCTTAAAAGAGTTAAAGGTTGAGGTTAAACCTCCCATTAACTTATATTGTGATAATACAACAACTATGTCTATAGCTCCTAATCCCGTATTCCACGAACGAACAAAACATTTTGAAATTGATATCTTGTTTTTAAGGGGAAAAATAGCTAAGGGTATTGTTCGAACTGTGGGAGTTTCTTCTGAGGATCAAGTAGCTGATGTTTTCACTAAAGGTCTACTGGTTCATTCTCATGAGAAGGTTTGTAAACTTTTGGGTTTGTTTGATTGTTTTGCATATTGAATTGAGTGGGGGTGTTAAAAATAATATTCACAATTCAATATGTTTCTTATTTTATTTCTAATATTTTCTTTTTATTAATATTTTCTTTTCGTTCTTTGTTGAGGTCTATTTCTTATAAAATGGTGGACTAGGACTACTTTGGTTCATATGGGCTTATTGCTGGTCTTTGGGCTGTTGATAGATGATGCTTTGGCTTGGATGCGTAATGGGCTTATTTGAAGACTGGGCTTGTGGGCTTATGATTCTACTAATTGTATTATTTTGGCTCAATTATTGTTCTTACTCTCTCTCTCTCTCTGTTTCTCTCTCTCTCTCTAAAGTTAGGGCTTTCTATACTTGTGAGATTTGTGAGTTTGGTAATCTTTCTGATCATCTATTAGAGCAGATCATCTAGTTGATAATCTACATAGGCTGAGAGTTGTGCTTGATTCTTTGTCGACAATCTTTGTCGATTGATTGTTGTATTTGTCGGTGAAATCTATGTCGACTGATTTGTTAATGAAGTGATCTTGTTACTTCTTGATACTGTGTTTTTAACAAACCACATCTTCCACTTTCAAAAGACTTACGACTCCACGTTTTGTTACTTGCTTAAGTTGTTTGTTTTTTTTTTTTTGTTTTTTTTTTTTAACAGCAAACACACTTTATATATAAATGTAAAGAGCCAGCAAGAGACTGGAAACAATACAACTCGAAGGAAACAATACAAGTTGTTAGTTAATTTCTGTTATTTTCATTATCAGACGTTCTTCTATTGCATTGTTTATTTAAACTATTTAGGAATAAAATGAAAAACAGAAAATTACCCCAATTTGGATTCTCTCCTTTTCATCTTGTTCTTAGAGATTGACCCACTTAAAGGGTTATATCAAAAGGACTGGCAAAATCTATCAAGATACATATTATTAGACGTTTATGGAGAATTGTTTACACCATCTGCTGAAACGATTCACGTACACGAAACCACCCTAAACAAGCCATGCAATATAATCCAATACCACCATAAAGTTATAATGGAAGGGAGATAAACGTAAAGATTGCATTTATTTCATTTCATCATTGTTTTATATAGTCGTACAGCTTCTTACTTCGCACAAATTATTCTTATTCTTTTACGGCCTTCTTTATTGTTTAACATAATAATGTTATTTAAAGAATAATATGCGTTTATAAAGTCGTTTGTATGACAGTGGCATGCTTTACTTCTTATCTCCTTCTTCGACCGAACCCACTTTCATGTTGGCAGTTGAAGTAGACCGCGGCCACAGGAGACCCAAGGTTGTAGAGCTCTGCAAAATCTCTTGTGTTGAAGTTCTGACGCCACCCTGGGGCGTACACAGTTTGTCGACTCTGCTGTCGGAACAACACGAAAACTATGCGATGAATTCCCATAAACACAATTATTAGAAGAATCGAGTTAAATGAAAAAACTACTATCGCTAGCTAGTTTGAGTATGATTGTTATGGCTATGACCTGGTTCTCTATATTATCTTTTAATAGTTAAGAAACATAAAAACTAAGAACTCAAAAGTAAAACTCTAAATGAGAGTATATGATGTTTCATATGTTGTGTTTCACAGTATTTAATGATCGCGTAATGGGTTTTGGAAAGAAAAAAACAAAACAAAACTCACCAAAACTTGCTCCTGTTGTTGATGGAATATCAGTCACCAACCTATATTGAAGAGAATAAAGTGTTATAAAAACAAAACAAAAGATTACATGGATCGATCAGAATTAACATAAAGCATGAGATCACCAAGTTATGAATTGATTATTCCAAGAATATATTACTGATAAAAAGGTGAAAATATTTGATAAAAAACAAATTATAAGTTGTTTTCGACAGTCCCATGGAATAAAAATCTAGAAACCAAAGTTATAAACCAAAAATATGGTCGACCCAGTCAAATATTTCTTGTTTATTTGTCCCCATAATTATATCCTTTTAAATGTAACTAGGATGTATATGTATTTGTTCTAGTTATTCAATTATGAATTATCCAATAAAATAAGTAGAAGCTTAACTTTTGTTTATGCTATATAACATTTACGAGAATATATGAAACATTTCAGTTAAAAAAAAGCCCAAATATAAATTGTCCCCCATGATTTAGCAGGAAACATGTTTTTATTACAACATAAAATGTTTATTTGCAATGTATTAGGTTTAATTACAAAATATTTGTTAGGTAAGTATGCATTACAAAATAAATGAAATGTTATCTAAATTGAAAACTGTAAAAACGAAAACGTTAGCGGTATCGGTGGTCATTTTCGATCGGCAATAGTTGAGTTCGGTACGAGGTACGATATAGTACAAGTACATTACCAATACTCGGTAATAAGATACTAAAAAAATAGATTATTTTAAATACAATTTCATTTTTAATAAAGTTTATATTTGAATGTCTAAAACGGGTATTGTTATTGTAAAAATGGTGTATTTTGTGAGAAATGTAGGAATGAATCTATAATCTAATAGTTGAGATTATAATGGCAAAATTTTAATAGTGTTTACCATTAAAATAATTAATTTTCTAGATTTTTTTTTCTAGATTAAAAGTATAAAGGTAAATTTAACATTTTTAAATTTAGAAACCCACATGCAAGTTACCCCCTTCTTTTTTAAACGTCGATAACTTTTTATACGTAACTCTTTTTTTTTTAAAGTTACACGAGTGTTTTTTATCTTTAATATGAGTACCACATTGTTATACTTAAATTGAGACAAAAATTACGTTTCGATTGGATGTCTATGTCTATGGTGTTTTGTCTATGTTCATACAATGGTGTTTTAATTGTATTTTGATTCAAGGTGTTATGCTTTACAGTAAAACACCACTGAACGTATATAAGACACCATAACATTTCAAATAATGAATTATGATTCAAGTAATGGTGTTTTAACATCTAGAGTCTCTAGATTGATAAAATGTATATATTCCTACAATTGCTACATTTTATTAAACTTTATTACTTTAAAAAAAGCGGTGTGTTTAAGTATTATTCTGATATAAACATTTTTTATCTTTTGAAAAGCTATAGACTAAAATATTAAACATACAATTTCTGAAAGAGAAATAAGGCTGAGTCATAGGATTGACTTGTCACAAAACACTCTATTTAGAATCTGATTTGAAGTTTGAACCGTAAATTAGTCTACAAAAACAAGATGACGCTAACATTCTGGTCAGGTTCACTTATTTTTCTTGAAAATGCATAATCATATATAAATTGTTATCACTTGACAAGTCAAGACAATACTATATTAAATTATATATAATAGGTTAAATACTTAAATCTTCCATTTAGTTTCTTCATTAATGATAAAAAGTCAAAGTAACATGTAAATGAACTGTGACCACCACAGAGGTACTCCCTACAGATGATATTTATTGTCAGAAAAATTGGTACTCTGGTCATTGCTTTTTGTACAACTGTTGAGTTTGGATTGACTTTCTTGTTCAACTATTTGGTCAAACGAAGACCCTCGAATTTCGAACAAAAACAGCAATTCACCTTTATTGGGACCAAAGATCCAACTAAGATTACGAAATACAAGCATATGAAGCCATGAAACTAACATGAGAGGCCAACATATGAGACCACTCTTTCAAATAGCTTTGATGAAGCAGACCTGGTAACAAATAAGTAGCAGCTAGTAGTCCAGCCTTTGTAGCCTCAAAATCAGGTTGAACATAAGCTCTGAGTTGTTCCTCACTCACCTTTTTAACCAAGTCGTTTACACCATACAATTTGTGATCCCCTTTGTGTACTCTATTGTTGGGTTAATCGGTTCAGTTTACGGGTCACATGGCTCGGCACGTTATCGGGTCAGCGGGTATGCGTCACGTGTTAGTGATCCTTTTGGATAAGTTATCAATATGATGATTGTTTTGATGTTGTACTTAATAGTACGTGAGAATATCAAAGTTGCCTGAGGAGAATATCATGTGGGAATATCCTAATTAATATTACTTGGTCAAGGTTGACCAAGTTTGTTGCACCAGATCGTGTGAGTTGTATATCGTTAGAGTACCACTAAAATTCAGCAACTAGTGGGATTATCTAGCATGTGTTTTTATTGTTTCTTTATTATAAATAGAATAGTGAATAGGTTTGTTTATGTACCCTTTCATCGAATAAACATCAAATTTCCTCTTCTCTGCAATTTTACATACAAGTGTGAGCTTGTGTTGAGTGTCTAGTTGGGGCCTGTAACCAACATTTGGTATCAGAGCCTAGTGCTCGTGAAGAAGACGGTGTAGCCGTTTTGAGAGTCGGTCTCGTGAAAACAGTTTAGCCCGTCGCTGCGGGACAAACGCAGCAGGAAAATGGGTTGTTCGGGACTGTGTTACAGTGTTTAACGGACGTGTTAAGGTGTTTCGGTCGGCCGTTGTTGTGGTAGACGTACCGGTTAAGACGATGGGGGTGACCGGTGATAAACACTTGTGTTCCGTGGCTGTTAGTGGTGATTAAAGCAGGAGAAAGAAGGGCTGTTTGGGACTGTTATGCAGCAGAAGACGAAGTCCAGAAGGGTGTTCGTGTCAGTCGTTTTCGCGGGTGATGTACCGGTTAGGATGACGGGGGTGACGGGTGAACACCGGTATTTTTCGTGGCTGTTAGTCGTGATCGAACGGGCTATAAAAAAGGGTTGTGATGTTATTTTATCACAGATTTTGCAAGTACCTTGATTGGCTTGTTTCGTGATAAGAGGAGACCGACGTGGTGCGTGAAAAGCGAGTAGAAAGGATCCGTCAAAGCAGGTGGCTTTGGATTCGTCTCGTTTGGCAAGGTGAGAGAACGTTAAAAAAGGGTGGTTTGTTTTCTTGGTCGGTGGAGAGGCCTCTTGAATAAGGTTGATCTGAAAAAGGTATGGTTAAAGAAAAAAAAACACGGGGTGACATTATGGCGTTGGAGTTCAATCGGGTGGCTTTGGATGTGGTCGGGGTAGGTCGTTGATCCGTGATAAGTCAAGATGTGAATGAACGGTGTTCCAACGTTATGCCATGTTACATGTTACGGGCGTGGTGTTTTTATTCGGGTTGAACCGAGCCATTGGATGTGATCGAGGTGAAGATCGGGTGTCCGTTAGATGTCATAGTGGTTCGAAACCGAGGTGATTCGGTGCTGCGGTGAAGGCGTAAACAAACACCGATTAAGGGGGTGAATGTTGGGTTAATCGGTTCAGTTTACGGGTCACATGGCTCGGCACGTTATCAGGTCAGCGGGTATGCGTCACGTGTTAGTGATCCTTTTGGATAAGTTATCAATATGATGATTGTTTTGATGTTGTACTTAATAGTACGTGAGAATATCAAAGTTTCCTGAGGAGAATATCATGTGGGAATATCCTAATTAATATTACTTGGTCAAGGTTGACCAAGTTTGTTGCACCAGATCGTGTGAGTTGTATATGGTTAGAGTACCACTAAAATTCAGCAACTAGTGGGATTATCTAGCATGTGTTTTTATTGTTTGTTTATTATAAATAGAATAGTGAATAGGTTTGTTTATGTACCCTTTCATCGAATAAACATCAAATTTCCTCTTCTCTGCAATTTTACATACAAGTGTGAGCTTGTGTTGAGTGTCTAGTTGGGGCCTGTAACCAACATCTATTACTTGTGAGCATCAAAATATTGACTGACTCAACAGTTGTCTGGCACATCTAAAAGTGTTCGAACAGAAGTCATATAATAGTAAGAAAGATGATTACATTCATGTTATCCCCGCTTTCCATCAGATGGAGCCTTGAAGAGCATGCGACCAAAAGGAGTAAACTGATCAGCAAAAAAATCTTCAGTAGGATGCCAAGTTCATCTAACAAAAAAGAGTAAATATCATGAAAAAACTACACGAACTAATCTACCTGAAGAGGTAACTCGTATTTTGAATTAAGAAGAGTGTAGCATATTATCTTTTTCAGTCTTCTCCCATAAGTGGCCTGCAGATTCATGAATCAGTGATAATGTGAATATTAGGGTGTTTATAAAGTGTTGAAACCGAATGAACTGCCAAAACTGAAGCAAATCAGCCCGTAACCACCAAACACTAATACTGAACTGTTTTTACCGGTCAGGCCGACCCAGCTAACAAACATCCAGAACCCAACCCCTGTATCCCAAGACCCAAATAGACTCAATACTCATGGCTGACTCAATCAAACTGAGGTTAACAACTTAGTAAGAACAAATGTGAAGCTGTGATGCCAACCACATCAGACTTCATCACCTAATGCACAAATTTTTTAACCAAGATGCCAACTCGAATAATCACAGGGCCAGGGCCAGTTTCTTTAATCCAGCATGAAAGGAATGTTACAGAACTTTTTTTAACCATCTTAATATCCTATAAATTTCCAAAAATTTCGAGCATAAAAATACAAATCGACTCTTTTTAAGGGCATGTTTGGCTAAGCTTTTTGAAACAACTTATTGACTTATTGGCTTTTTGAAAAGTCATAAGCTTCAAAATGATGTTTGGCAATGAGGGTGTATGTGAGGGGAAAAAGCCAATAAGTCAATAAGTCACTCCATACTGACTTTTCCAAAAAGCCAATAAGTCAATAAGTTGTTTCAAAAAGCTTAGCCAAACATGCCCTAAGACCTTAAAGTTTTGATCAAAATTGACAGACTCATTTGTAAACTCCTTGACCAAATTCTCCTTTAAAGAGATTCAATGATCTAGAATTAGGGGTGTGCAAAAAACCGAATTAACCGACAAAACCGAACCGAAAAAACCGAACCAAATAAAAACCGGTGGGTCGGTTAATGGTTTTTTTGAAAACCGAATGTAGCGGGTCGGTTATCATTTTTTCCATACCCACCATAACCGAACCGAACCAACATGTAATAAATCTTTGTAGGATTTAGGACTTTTCACCATATTTTTAATATTTGATGTTTTTGACTGAAGATTTTTAGTACTTATTGGTTTTTCATATAATTTTGTGGTTTTGGTTGAATGTTTATTTGAATTTATGGAATGTATATTTGAATATTCGATAATAATTGGTATTAATATTATAGATTATATATACTTTTTAATACTATGTAATATACTAATATATACAAATATACAATAACAATTTATTCCATGTTAAAAAATTAAGCTATTTTTAGCTAAGCTAAATATACGGTTAACCACCCATAACCGACCCGCTATAACCATAAAACTGAATAACCATAACCACCATAACCAATCGGTTATGGTTATAGTTATCCAATAACCGACATTGCGGTTATGGTTATGGTTTTTGGTCAAAACCGACCCAAACCAACCCATGCACACCCCTATCTAGAATGTATAAATATAATAAATAAGTTAAAAGAAATTCTCCTTTGGCCAAATTCTCATTTATAATCAACCAACTCTCCTTTGACCATGACCATCGTTTTTTGTGTACACGGATGCATTTGGGATGTAACCTATTGCAAGTTCCATAGCTCTCAGATGTGTTTTTTGTGCATTACCACCAGCAATGAAGCTGGAGCAATAATGGTGACTCTCAATAAAGAACAACAAACCACGTGGTGTACTTGAACCTGTAGATTCGATGCGACCAACAATAGTCTGAATCACAACCACTTTTTGCAGCGCTGGGTTTGCAAAAACTATATACAGAAACGGTGTATTTCTGATCAGTAAATTGAGTATTTTGGTTGACTTAGTTGTACAATCAAATGAATCCAAATCAAACAAATTAATAACGAAATATGGACATATAAAATAACAATTTTTCTTAATGTGATGTACCATATTCTTGCATCGCCATCTTTGCTACGGGTGAGAAAGCGACGACATGGCGAACTGAGGTGTACTGGTTCCCAAGATATACCAGTAATCCATTTCTTGTGGCCCTGCAATATTGTAAATTTTATACAACAGTCCCCCAAAAAACATATTCATGCTCTTCATATACAAACCACACTTTTAAATAGCTAAATAGATCATAATCCAAACAATTACAACTTCGAGGCGAGGCCCAGCCAAACCGCCTTGAATGCAGCACAATGCATTCAATCGGAAAAAACTGGGTCGAACCAGTTAAACAATATGTTAGAACCGGTAGGTAACAACTAAAATAGGTCTGAAACTGCCTGGAATACACATGCGCCTTGGTTGTCTTGGGCATAGGATTTGAGACTGAGCCCCTGGTGCATCATCATAAGTAGGATCTATGTCTGTAGCATCAGGTTGGTTGACAACAACTGTCCAAGCTTCATAAATTCTTGGTTAAGAGTAGCCATGGCGTCTTTAATGGCCTAAGAGTAGAATATGGTGGTACAACAACTGTCCAAGCTTTATAAAAAAACATACAGTTGTTCGTTGCAGGGCTTCTCACTCAGACCAGTAATCTTGTACTCTGTATTAGTCGGGCTGGCCTTCACCCTAAGGTTTTTTAGAGTCCGCTTTGCCTGATGTAAAGACAATATTAAGAATGTGCCATCAAAAGAGAAAATAAGTGGTCAAATGAGTAAGGAACTTTACAACGTTACCTTAGCCTAGTCAATTGAGTAAGGATCTTTCACATTTTGGTTGTTAATAAGAAAATCCACCACTGGCCCAGGCTAGCGTTTCCATTATTTCTGAACATGTAAAATTTGTTAAACATCATATATTTTTAGCCCATAGAGCTGTTATCAATGAAATACAACCCAAATTGATATTACGATATACCTGTTTGATGTAGCATCCTCCAAGACGACAGTTAACTCATGCTTGTTCCTTGGAAGTGAATCCATGTCTAGTTCCTGTGCAAAAAAATAATTTAACTCATTATCAGCAAATTCACATGAACTAACAACCAAATTAAAAGCAACTAAAATCTTGCTAAAACAAGAAACCAAAAAAGAATGAATAATTTTAGTTCATGAAATTCAAAAGAAAAAATAATAACAGGTTCCCCATTCTCATCTTTGGTCTTTTGTTTCCACAAAAACCTAGAACTACCAATGAATGATCTTCTTCTTCTTATTTACCCACTCCTTCTAATACGCTCTGGTTGACATTAATTTCAAATATTAACAGAAGCAACGTTGTAGCAATACCAGTAATCGGTAGGTCCATGTCACCAAATCTGACATTACAAATGGTAAATTAGGATGGTAAGAATAAAACGATATTACCATCAACTATGTAAGTACCTTTAGGAATCTCCATTCAGAAACCATCCATTTTGATGATGCAGTATCGCCTACGCCAACTGGTGAAACCTAGATCTGCAACTTTAGAGCAAAATGAAAAAATCAAATTCGAGATCTGAAGCTTGTGACCTAAACAAATAAAAAAGAGGTCGTCGGACATACCTCAGTTTATCGGAACCTACCTCAACCACCATCTAAAACCGGAACTCTTCTCTATTGCCACCGATCGGCTTGAGAATTATACCACCGGAACCGTAGTCGTCGGATTTAACACTACACACCACGCCTTCTTTAGATCTTGTGAAATCTTGCTCATACATCACCGATTGGCAGACCAAACACCCCCTAACAACAATAATCTTTCATTTAGCATAATAAAAAGACATTGAGTAGAATAGCGGCCATACCTTTCTCATACGTCACTGATTGGCAGATCCAAACCCTTCACCACCTTTAAACTCAGTCGATTAGGTGTCGTATAGAGAGAGATTCGCTGATCTGGTGTCATTGAAAAAGCCAGATCTTGCATCGCCAAGTGAAACCCTAGATCTCCTTTTGAATCGCCTGGAGATAAAGCAGCTCGATGGGGGCGGATAAAATGCTATGAGAATGAGAAACCCTAATTGTGTACCCCGTGTGTTTTCTGATTGAAGGGCATAATTGGGATTGTAAATTATATTGTGCTTTAGAAGGTTGTACAACATGCTTTAGGGGTGTTTTAAGGAAATTCATATGACCTTAAGAAGTCCTTTGGATATGCTTATTAATATAGTATAGATATATATTCTATTTAGTTTATTAATAGGTCTAACCCATATGTTAGGTTTTAAGTCCAAATTGCATGTTTAGTGTATATGGGCCTACCCCAATTGACTTTGTATAAGTGGGCCTAACCCAATTGTTTTAGTTAAGTGGACCTAGCCCAAATGATTTTGTTTAAAGTGGATCAAGTCCAAATTGATGTGTAAGAGTGGGCTTGCTCATATTGATTTACAAAAGTGGGTTTTAGCCCAATTTAACTAAAAAGTGGGTTTTAGTCCAAATATTTTTGTAAAAGTGGGCCTAGCCCAATTTCATTTAAGAGAAATGGACTTAGCTCAAACTTACTTTATGGATACTTTTTAGTCTAAAATATATGGGCTTGGACCTTAAATAATAACACTTGTATTTTTATAAAAGTCTAGTTTTTATAAAAATTGTTACTTATGTCATATAATTAATTTTTCTAGTGCATAAGACTTTTAAAGTGTGTGTGCGACGGCTCGTGTTCTTGTTTTGACTATTTTCTATGTGTCGATTTGGTTTATTCATAGTCCGATCCGTTCGTGTCGCCCGTCTCGTTTGCGTCGTTTATTTCGTCTTTGACATTTATTACGTTTCGTTCGAATTGTCAAAAGTGTCTGAATTGTCCAAAGTGTCCAAATTGTCCGATTTGTTTGTTTATGTCCAAGGATGGACACTTCTATTTTTATAGTTTTTCGCTCTACAAGTATTAACATATATTTTTGTACTTTTTGAGTAAGTGTATATTTTTTTATTCATTCCTACACGAACTAAATACGTTATATACATATAAAATATAAGCTTGACACTTGATGAACTTTTAAAGTATATATGTTTATTTAAAATATATACTTTCCATTAGGTGTCACACCCCGACCGCATAATACAACAAACCGCGGCGGAAACGTCGGGGAGTGTCGTAATAGAATCATTGTTTCACAACACATGGTAATTGAAGTTTTGTTTTATTTCATTAATTGTCTCATTGTTTTGATACAAACCAAATAATTACAACAATTGTCTTTCAAGTTTTAATTCACTAAAGCTCGCGTCCATCCTATGTGTAGCAAGAAATCAACAATCATCACATAACAAAACCTGAAACATATGTGAAAACAGTCAGCATAAAAATGCCGGCGAGTACATAGGTTTTGTATGTCAAATTCATGGCTTTGAATCCATATTGCAATACCTCGTCCAACTATGGGAGTTGTCGAGTATGTACCTTGAAATCAAAAAGTGTTTGATATTGCAATATGTTTTATCATCTTTACAAGATAATATAAGTAAAACCAAAACCATTGTAGCCATGAATCTTTGTGACAACTCGTATTTCAGAACTCATCTTTGTGTTAATGTAGCGTATGTGGATCCCATGTGATTATGTGAACTTTGATGATTAATGAAATGTTATGTTTGATATGTGTTTATGTGTAACGAATGTATGTATATAAACGGACCGATCGCACAACACAACCCGATCGCACAAGCCCTGTTGGGCCGCACAACTTGTACTCGAATCAAAAGGGCAGCCCAAGTCTGGGTTCGGCCCACTCCTCCATGCGCATACACATATCCTTAGGGAGTTTTGTTTCTCATTTGTTGCAAAACAAGAACACACACCAAACCCTAATACCTCTCCCTCTCTCCCTCGAACCCGACGGCAACAACACCCCTTTTCCATCGAGGGTTTTCTTGATTCAGATTACCCTTTTTGTTCTACCTTCTAATCGGTAAGTGTTCTTATTATTGGTTATATGATTTGAACGATGTTGTGATTGAAGTGATTCTACATGATAGCCTTAGGATGCTTTGTAATTGATTGTAATGGAACTTAGAGATTATAATTCGGCTCATATATGTATGATTAGATCATGATACGAATTAGTAATCGGATAATGTTATAGATGATTATAACCGAATATAAGTAAGTCGGCTGTGATGTGTTTGAACTCGGATGATATGTGATAATCCTAGTGTTAGATCCGATTGAATGTTATGATAGGTTGTTTTCATGACTCGGATGTTTAATTAGGGTTCATATGAATTTTGTGATAAAAACCTTGTTTTGATCGATATATGGTTTGGTTAGAAACTGTTGATTGATAAATTGAAAATATGGAAATTGTCAATAATAGAGTAACTATTGCATGATTTAAGGAAATACATAACCGATCGTACAAGACCAGTCGCACAAGTGCAATCACACAAGCTCTTGAATCACACAAGAGCTCAATCGCACAAGGCAACTGGTCGCACAAGTGCCAGACGCACAAGTTTTGGTACAATCACATAAAGCACAAGGTACTGCTTAGTTATGCATGATCGCACAAGACCTTGTGGATCGCACAAGACAGTGCCGATCGCACAAGGCTTGGGCCACACACGAACCACTTGGACTTTTATACAGTTGGGCCTCAAAGCCCAAACTCCGATCGCCCAATTTTATTCGGATCGCACAAGACCAATGTTTATTTGTTTGGACCGTTTACATGTTGGACTGCTTATGTTATTTGGGCCGGGTATGTTGGGATCGCACAACCCGTTGTGAGTCGCACAAGGTTGTGCTGGACGCACAACAGGTTGGGCCGATTGTTTTTGGGCTTCACTCTCTGAATCGCACAAGGCTGTTAGACTTGTGCGAGCCCAATATTTTGAATCGCACAAGTATGAATATGCTATGTACTTGACTGTTAATGTGTTGCCATGATCAATACGTGTTCGTAATCTGTTAGCTTATGTGTAAACATATGTGCACTACTTGAACCTAGACCTGACTTGTATGGTAACCATGTTAGGACGTGGTTGACCACATATAGCTCAAGTAACCTTTTTGTCTATCTGCCGAGCAAACCAAGGTGAGTTTACACTCTAACCAAGGCATGGGATTCCCGGTGGGTTGGGAATGGGATTGAATAACTACTCGTACTTTCATCACTACTAGACTACTTACTACTGTCCTCAGATTAGGAAGGGCACTTACGTAAAACCTACGTAAACTCATACTTACTACTGTCCTCGGATTGGGAAGGGCACTTACGTAAAACCTACGTAAACTCATACTTACTACTGTCCTCGGATTGGGAAGGGCACTTACGTAAAACCTACGTAAACTCATACTTACTACTGTCCTCGGATTGGGAAGGACACTTATGGATACGACTAGTCTAGTAACATACAACATGGGAAGCCCCCACTAAATATCGTGAAAAGGTTTGGGAATCAAGGATACTGGGTAATACATGGTTATGAAACGAACTTACGATTTCTGAAACGAACTCAATAACTGAACAACCAACTGTGAACTCGCTCAACTTTGTTGTTGACTCTCTGTTATATGCCTTGCAGGTCGTTAGGTATCTTTGGAGCTTGCACAAGCAGGAGGAGTCGTTGTGGGGCATGGACAGCTGTGTGCCATGCTAAACATTTGAAACATTTAAACATATGATTTGGTTTTAGACAATATGCTTCCGCTTGCAACTTAAACTATGTTTTGTTTGGACACCAATTGTATTGTGTTGGATTTTATAAACTACTTACATGCTTGTTCAATATGATTGGTGGCTTGATCCTGGTCAGTCACGCCTCCAAGCGGTGGTACTCCGCGTGTGGATTTTGGGGGTGTGACAGATTGGTATCAGAGCCATTGGTTATAGTGAACTTGGTTTTAAAAAGGGGGAAAAAGCTTTTTGATAAAACCAGACTATAACCTGCACAGTGCTCAACGATCCACAACGACGCTTCACTCCACGTGCAAGGCTCAACACTATAGGTGATATGGTTTATGTTATATTACCTGCTTGTTAGTTTACATAGAACATTGCTCATGGTATGTTTAGATAACATAGTAACTACCGTTTGCAACATTGCGTGCTTACTCTCTTCTGTCATACCACAATTACGCACCTTCGCGACACTTTTTTTTACTTGTGTTTCCTTCGATGTGAAGATCATGAGTGGATGCGTGAACTTAACTCAAGCCCAGCTAACGGCTCTTATCAATGAACAAGTTACGGCAGCACTTGCAGCCGCTCAGGCAGGAGGTCAGAACGCTCAGCCACCTGTATGCACGTTCAAGACATTCATGGACTGTCGTCCTAGTACTTTCAACGGCACTGAAGGAGCTGTAGGTCTCCTCCACTGGTTCGAGAAGCTCGAGTCGGTCTTCGAAATGTGTGAATGCCCTGAGGCTCGTAGGGTGAAGTATGCTACTGGTACTCTCGAGGGCATAGCGCTCACGTGGTGGAACGCTCAGGTTCAAATGCTGGGGATAGTTGCTCCTAATGCCACCCCATGGAACGACTTCAAGGAGCTGATCAAGCGAGAATACTGTAATCGTGATGACATCCACAAGCTGGAAGTGGAGTTCTTTAACCTGAAGATGACGGGGTCAGAGATAGAGGCATACATGAAAAGATCAAACGAGCTGGCAATTTTATGTCCTACTATGGTGGACCCTCCCATCAAACGTATCGAGCTGTACCTCAAAGGCTTGGTACCAGAAATTCAAAGCCATGTGACTTCCGCTAACCTTGCTACCATCCAGGATGTTACTCGTCTTGCTTATCGTGTCATAGACCAGGCAGTGGAACAGAACAAGCTGCCTAAACGTATAGGTGCTACTGCTACTACTACTTCTGCTACTCCCAGTGACAACAAACAAAAATGGGATGGAGCCTCCAGCAAGGGTTCGACTACAGTTCAGTCCCAGGAACAGCAGCGAAAGATTGATGACTACCAGAGTCCTGGACAGCAATCTTCTGGTAGTCAAGGGCAGGGTGGATATCGAGGAAACCACCCAAGGTGCAACAAATGCAACAGACACCATAGTGGTCAGTGCAACAAGGGTCGCTGTCAGAGGTGTCTCAAGATGGGTCATGAAGCTAAGGATTGTAGGAGCTCACGACCTGCAAATCAGAATCGCCAGCAGCAACTACCAGCCCAACAGAACCAGCAGCAGCTGCAGGGTAACATGGGATGCTTTCAGTGTGGCGCTGAAGGCCATTTCAAGAGAAACTGCCCCCAGCTAAACCAAGATTATAATAACAACAACAATCAGGGAAACGGAAACAACAATGGGGGTAACAACGACGGCAATGGCGCCAGGGGACGCACGTTCGTGATTGGTCAGGGAGATGCTAGGAATGATCCTATCGTGGTGATGGGTAAGTTCCTTCTCGACGACTTTTATGTTACTGTTTTATTTGATTCGGGTGCCGATACCAGTTATGTGTCTCTAAAAGTTAGTCAAATGCTTAAACGCACACCAACACCTTTGAACACTAAGCATGTTGTAGAGTTAGCGAATGGTAAAAGTTTAGACGCCACACACATAGTTAAGGGCTGTAATCTTGTCTTAGCTGGTCAGACCTTCTTTATCGACCTCATTCCCATCGTTCTGGGTAGTTTCGACATCGTCATTAGGATGGATTGGTTATCCCAACAGCAAGCAGAGATCCTTTGCAAAGAGAAGATTGTTCGTATTCCCCGTTCTGGTAAAGAATCTCTCGTGATTCAAGGCGACAAGAGTGGTGCTGTTTTGGGCATCATCTCCTTCCTTAAGGCCCAGAAGTGTTTGCGAAAGGGCCACACTGCTATTTTAGCACTCATTACTGACGCATCACCGAAAGAGAAGAAGATAGAGGATATTCCAGTTGTACGCGACTATCCTCAAGTGTTTCCTGAAGATTTACCTGGTCTTCCGCCTCATCGTCAGGTTGAATTTCAAATCGAGCTGGCTCCTGGAGCAGCGCCCATAGCTCGAGCACCTTATCGCTTAGCTCCAACCGAACTAGAAGAACTGTCCAAGCAATTGCAAGAACTCTTGAATAAGGGTTTCATTCGTCCTAGCTCTTCGCCCTGGGGAGCTCCAGTGTTGTTTGTGAAGAAGAAAGACGATACCTTTCGTATGTGCATAGATTACCGTGAACTCAACAAGGTGACCGTGAAGAATCGCTATCCTCTTCCACGTATTGATGACTTGTTCGATCAGTTGCAAGGGTCGAGCTACTATTCGAAGATTGACCTGAGGTTAGGTTACCATCAACTGAGAGTCCGAGACGAGGACATCTCTAAGACAGCGTTCAGGACTCGGTATGGAGATTACAAGTTCCTGGTTATGCCTTTCGGACTGACAAACGCACCAGCGGTCTTCATGGATCTTATGAACCGAGTGTGCAAGCCTTACCTGGATAAGTTCGTTATAGTTTTCATCGACGACATCCTGATCTATTCTAAGAGTCAGGAGGAACACGAGCAGTACCTACGACTTATTTTGGAACTCCTTCGAACAGAGCAACTATATGCAAATTTCTCGAAATGTGACTTCTGGCTACACAAAGTCCATTTCCTAGGCCACGTGGTAAGCAAGGATGGGATTCACGTTGATCCATCCAAGGTAGACTCAATCAAGAACTGGCCTGCACCTCGTACGCCAACAGAAATCCGCCAATTCTTGGGTTTGGCAGGTTACTACAGAAGGTTCATCAAAGATTTATCCAAGATTGCGCAACCTCTCACCTCACTAACTCATAAAGGCGTTATCTATCATTGGGATAATACACAGGAATTAGCGTTTCAGCACTTAAAGGATAGACTTTGTAGCGCACCTATCCTCTCATTGCCTGAAGGCACAGACGATTTTGTTGTTTATTGCGACGCATCCATTCAGGGTCTTGGGTGTGTGTTGATGCAACATGACAAGGTCATTGCTTATGCGTCACGTCAACTTAAAGTTCACGAAAGGAACTACACTATGCATGACTTGGAATTAGGAGCAGTGGTTTTTGCTCTTAAGATATGGAGACATTACCTGTACGGTACTAGGTGCACCATCTACACCGATCACAGGAGTATCGAGCATATATTCAAGCAAAAGGAGTTAAACATGCGACAACGTCGATGGGTCGAGCTTTTGAATGATTACGAATGCGCGATCAAGTACCATCCGGGCAAAGCCAATGTTGTGGCCGACGCCCTCAGTCAAAAGGATACTACACCTAGGCGCGTGCGAGCGTTACAGCTTACCGTTCAATCTAGTCTTCCTGCTCAAATACGAGATGCTCAGGTTGAAGCATTGAAACCAGAGAACGTCAGGGCTGAAGCCCTACGAGGATCAAGGAAACGGTTAGAACGAAAGGAAGACGGCGCCTACTACGTGACAGGGCGTATTTGGGTCCCATTTTATGGGAACTTACGCGAGCTGGTGATGGATGAAGCACATAAGTCCTGTTACTCAGTACATCCTGGTTCAGATAAGATGTACCACGATCTCAGAACTACGTATTGGTGGCCTAGCATGAAAGCCCACATAGCAACCTACGTTAGCAAATGCTTGACTTGTGCGAGAGTCAAGACTGAATATCAGAAACCATCGGGCCTACTCCAACAACCAGAGATACCACAGTGGAAAGGGGAACAAATTTCCATGGATTTCGTTACGGGCTTGCCTAGATCTCAACGTGGAAACGACACTATTTGGGTGATAGTGGATCGATTAACTAAGTCTGCACACTTCCTGGCTATCAAAGAGACGGATAAGTTCTCTACTTTAGCAGACGTTTACTTAAAGGAAGTAGTATCAATGCACGGAGTGCCAACCTCTATTATATCAGATCGTGATGCACGTTTTACTTCTGAACTGTGGCAAGCAATGCACAAGTCCTTTGGTTCACGTTTAGACATGAGCACAGCTTATCATCCACAGACGGATGGGTAGTCTGAACACACCATCCAAACCCTTGAGGACATGCTTAGGGCATGTGTGATTGACTTTGGCAACGGCTGGGAAAAGCATCTGCCATTAGTGGAATTTTCGTATAATAACAACTACCACACCAGCATCTAAGCCGCTCCGTATGAGGCATTGTACAGACGTAAATGCCGATCACCTCTTTGCTGGGCAGAAATTGGCGATAGCCAGATCACTTGCCCAGAACTTGTGGTAGATACGGCAACGAATGGCGGCAGCTCGTGACCATCAGAAAAGCTACGCTGATAAGCGCAGGAAACCACTCGAGTTCCAGGTTGGGGATCGAGTGCTACTCAAAGTCTCACCTTGGAAAGGTGTAGTTCGTTTTGGCAAACGAGGCAAACTTAACCCACGATACGTTGGACCGTTCGAAGTCATTGAGAAAATAGGCAAAGTGGCCTACAAACTAAACCTACCCGCAGAACTCAGTGGAGTTCACAACGTATTTCAGGTGTCAAATCTGAAGAAGTGTCTGTCAGATGAGACCCTCATAGTTCCTTTGAAGGAGCTCACTATCGACGATCAGTTGCGATTCGTCGAGGAACCAGTTGAAATCACGGACCGGGACGTTAAGGTCCTCAAGCGCACCAGAATACCTCTTGTTCGAGTTCGTTGGAACTCCCGTCGTAGCCCAGAGTTGTGGCAACCCGAGTTTTCAAGGTTCCTACTCGACTTAACCTAGTACTTGTGTTTAAAGTGTTGTGATTATAATTATATTTTGGTGTGCATCATAAGTGTGTTTGTATATAGATTGTTTGGCTTATCTTCGGCCCACATTAATTGGCCACTCATGTACCAACTAGCATATATATGATCGGCCCATTTGTGTTGTGAGTGTGTATTATTAACTTGGGCCACTTGTGTTGTTAGGTCCTATAACCGAACATACGTATCAGGAATATATCTCACAGATTACAACACAACAACACACAACATAACAAAAACCCTACTCACCATTTGTGTGTGCGACGGCATGGCAGGCCCCCCTCTCCTTTTTTCCTTCCAACCGATTATTTGAGGTAAATATCTTTTGACTATTATGGATTTGCATGTGAACCTCTTTTGGTTGACAGTAATTGTTGTGAGATGTCTAGAATATGCAGCCAAAATAGATAAGGAATCATGAGGTCGGCCATTAAGTTCTTATTTGCATGTGGGTTTGTCTGTGATATGTGATATGTCATATGTGTATGTGTGCAACTTGTTAATGGTACATGTATAATTAGATCAAATGCAATCAGACAAGTGCTCTCGCAAATCGATGATCTCATGATTTTGCCTAATGATTTATTTCAAGATATGTTTGTTGAATATGTTAATGATTAGGGTTTGCGCATCTTAATGGCCACTGTTCACTTTGAATATTAAACAAGTAATAATCGTTTAATGATTACAAGTATGTGTATTGTTAATGCTTCGACTTCACGATAATGTTAAATCGAAAACTTGATAGTTGATTGTTGATATACGACGTAACTGTTAGATAGATGATCATTAGGGCTTTCTGTGTTTCGTAACTGTCGACGATGAAACCCTACCCCAACGAAATCAAGTGCAGATGAAAACACAGGGACCAGACGAAAACACGTAGTGTTTTCGTCATACCTCAAATCGACGAAAACCCTTGGGATTTCGTCGCCTGAAGGGTTTTCGCCACTAGGGTTTTCGCCATCCATGTGAATAACCAGGTACAGTAACTCGGTTAGCATATTAACTCTGTTAAATTATGTAACTCCGTTGAGTATGTAACTCTAATGGTTTCTTAACTCTGTTAGTGTATTATTTCTGTTAAGCATGCTAATTCTTCTTAGTCTATTAACTTGTTAAGTATGTTAACTTTGTTAAGCCAGTTAACCCTGTCAAGAATGTTATTGAATAACCATATTAGAACAAACTGTGAAAGACTCAATTATGTGAAACACAAATGGTTTGAAACATGCATTAATTGTTGTGTGTTACTTGATAATGATTGCCTAAGCACTTTGTGACAAAGACTGCATGTGAATCGTTTCGAGTATAAACTGATTGTGTATACGTGCATACTATAGGGTTTGACTGATTTCTTATGAGCACATAGTTTAGCATACCGAGCAAACCAAGGTGAGTTCACACTCTTTCCAAGGCATGGGATTCCCAAGGGTTGGGAATGGGATTGAATAACTACTCGTACTATCATTACTATTAAACTACTTTTTACTGTCCTCGGATTGAAGGGCACGACATAAAACCTACGTACACAACGGTAACTACAAACTTGCGTATTCCCCATATAACAGGATACGTACGACCATAAGACCATCAACTCTATCATTTGAAGTCCCTCATTTATCGACTTAATCGCCGAGGCCTATGGCGAGCGGGTCATTAGCAGATAGCGCTATTAGGTTTAACAAACCTCACACCGTGTCGTCCGAACGGGCGTGTACTAATGGACTATGGGCAAAGGGTCAATGCTGATAGACATTGACTTAGGGCACCTCTTACATTTTCATAGCAGTCGATACGCGTGGTCTAGTAACACATGGGAAGCCCCCACCAATCTTCGCAAACATGTCTGGGAGACTGCGATACGAATTAATACGAAACATGGTTTACAAAACGAACATACGATTCATGAAACGAATGCTATAACTAAACAACCAACTGTGAACTCGCTCAACTT